>PVIU01000745.1:0-273188 GCA_004026605.1 Ondatra zibethicus
CAGAAGTGTTCCCTTTTCCCCACAACCTCTCCAGCATAAGTTGTCATCAGTGTTTTTGATCTTGGCCATTCTTACAGGTGTAAGATGGAATCTCAGAGTTGTTTTGATTTGCATTTCTCTGATGACTAAGGATGTTGAACATTTCTTTAAGTGTCTTTCAGCCATTTTAGATTCCTCTGTTGAGAGTTCTCTGTTTAGGACTGTACTTTTTTTTATTGGATTATGTGTTCTTTTGGTGTCCAATTTCTTGAGTTCCTTGTATATTTTGGAGATCAGACCTCTGTCTGATGTGGGGTTAGTGAAGATTTTTTCCCATTCTGTAGGCTGGCGTTTTGCCTTGTTGACCGTGACCTTTGCTTTACAGAAACTTTTCAGGAGGTCCCATTTATTGTTTCTCTCACTGTCTGTGCTGCTGGGGTTCTATTTAGGAAGTGGTTCCCTGTGCCAATGCGTTCAAGTGTACTTCCCACTTTCTCTTCTATAAGGTTCAGTGTGGCTGGCTTTATATTGAGGTCTTTGATCCATTTGGATTTGAGTTTTGTAAATGGGGATAGATATGGGTCTATTTTCATTTTTCTACATGTTGATATCCAGTTATGCCAGCAGCACTTGTTGAATATGCTTTCTTTTTTCCATTTGATATTTTTTGCTTCTTTATCAAATATCAGGTGTTCGAAGATGTGTGGATTGATATCCGGGCCTTCTATTCAGTTCCACTGGTCCTCCTGTCTGTTCTTATGCCAGTACCAGACTGTTTTCAGTACTGTAGCTCTGTAGTAGAATTTGAAGTCAGGGATTGTGATGCCTCCAGAAGTTCTTTTGTTGCCCAGGATTGTTTTGGCTCTCCTGGGTTTTTTGCTTTTCCAAATGAAGTTGAGTACTGTTCTTTCAAGGTCTTTGAAGAATTTTGTTGGGATTTTGATGGGAATTGCATTGAATCTGTAGATTTCTTTCGGGAGGATTGCCATTTTTACTATATTAATTCTGCCTACCAAAGAGCATGGGAGGTCTTTCCATTTTCTGGTGTCTTCTTCAATTTCTTTCTTCAAAGATTTAAAGTTCTTGTCATACAAGTCTTGCACTTAAATAAATTAAATTAGGGACTCTAGCATGCTAGGCAAGTAGTCTATCAACTGAAGTGCATCCCAACCCTCAAAATAAGTAATTCTAAAGCAACACTTGGCATTTTTGTAGTTCACCTATCCTTGTTACTGGACTGAGCATGGCTGCAGTTTCATCTCCAAGGAACTATTAAAAAATACTTTTAGTGTCTCACAGGGAAGGCAAAAAGAAAAGGAAGGGGGTCCTGTTTTCCCCCATTCTGTTTACATGCCCACAACCTAGCTCAGAGGATTATTCCTGGAGAACTTCAGAAGCCCAGGAGAACACTCTGTTGGCCACATTGTGTTAATCTCCACAGTAATTAAGAAATGACATCTCGGGCTGGAGAGATGGCTAGTGGGTTAAGAGCACAGGCAGTTCTTCCAGAGGACCTGGGTTCATTTCTCAGCACCCACATGGCAGCTCACAACTGTCTGTAACTCCAGTTCCAGAGGGTATGATACCTTCATACCAATGCACATAAAATAAAGTTAAATAAATTAAGAGAAATGACATCCCACAAAGAAAGGTTTTATTTTTTATGTGCATTGGTGTTATGCCTATATGTATGTCTATATGAGGATGTTAGAACCTGGAGCTAAGGACAGCTGTGAGCTGAGCTGCCACGTTTGCTGAGAATCAAACACAGGTCCTCTGGAAGAGTAGTCAGTGTTCTAAACTGCTAAGCCAACTCTCCAGCCCCGTAAGAATGTTCCAAATGCATCTAAATTGTAGATTTAGAGACATTACAAATCAATTCCGTCTTGCCAGTAGATTTATGAATCTTACATTTGTCAATTCTTAAAGACAATCTGCACAGGCCTGGGAGTGTAGTTCCATAGTAGAGCTGCTCAAAACACAGGCCCAGTGAAAAAAATCTAAGGTCCTGGCTCAGAAAGACAAACATAGCATGTTACATTTCATACATGAACTTAGCTTCAAGTTTATGTATGTTTATGTGGAAGTGACTGTAAATACCAGGGGACCAGAAAGGGATCTAGAGGGAAAAAGGTTTTAAGAGTAGGGTAAGGAGGGCAATAAAAATACATGAAAAGGGGAATACTGATGGTGGAAGAGTTTAAGTGTGGAAATGGAGTGGAGGAGGATAGAGGTTCCCCCAAAAGTATGTTTGAAAATGCCAAATGGTTGAAAGAACTTTTGCTTCCATCAAAGTTGGATGACATTAATAATTTGTTCTACAACTATTTTTTAGTCTTAATAATTATATACCTTTATTAAATATGTAAAACAAGGAAGCAAGAGGGTTCTGCAGAAGACAACCCATACCTATAAAATGCCTGGAAGACTTCAGGCTTGTTAGCAACATGTCTCAGATGGTGAAAGCACTTGTCTGCATACCTGATGACCTGAATTTGATCCCTGGAACCCACAGTGGAAGAAGAGACTCCTCAAAATTGTCCTCTAGTTTCCATATGCATAGCACTCACACGCCCAGTCTTTCTCCACTCCCTCCCTCCCCCGTCTCTCTCATACACAATTTGTAGAAAAGACATGTAAAACATAGCTATGGAGAGCATGGATAGGTGTTAGGCCACCTGAACCTTTCTTCAGTCAGTTACGAGACCAGTCAGTCTTTGGTTTTTCATTATATACAGCACCCCTAAGGTCAAGAGATTGCCTAGTTTGAAGCCAATGTTCACAAACACCAAAACTTTGGCTAGGTATTGTGGCATGTGCCTGCAATCCCAATGTTCTAGAGGCTGAGACAGGATTCAAGTTCTAGGTAGCCCAGACTACAGAGAAAGATCTTGCCAGGAAACTGAATGACTTTTTTTTTTTTTTTTGAGACAAGGATTTTCTGTGTAGCCTTGGCTGGCCTCCACCACCCAGCCGACTCAACATTTCTAATCTGAGCAAAAGACAAGTTAGATATGTGGGGAAGATAGGTTGATGTGAGCACCAGTCACTTATGCTTGTTCTTTTTGTGCATGCTCAGTGTCATGTCCATCACTGCCATGGAGAGACCAGCAATTTCCTTCCCCACATCCTGTGCTGTCTGTTCCATGTCCTCCACTGAATAGGTTATCAATTCATCTAATATGTTCTGTATCTACACTTATGCTCTTGCACCTTACTCATCTCCAACTGCATAGTCTCTTTTGTCTCATGTAGCTAAGAGGAATGACTTGGTTCTCCCGCCTCCATCTCTCAAGTGCTACCATGACCAGTATTTTAAGATTTTCACTTTATGTGCATGGAGACTGTACAACCATGCCTGATACCTGTTGAGGTCAGAGGTATCAGTCTCTAGAACTGGAGTTACAGGTGATTGTTAGCTTCCATATGGGTGCTAGGAATTGGGTCTCCACCTCCCCAGTAGTGGGATTAGACATGTACCACTATGTCCAGAAATCTAATATTGAGAGGACTGAGACAGATCTAATTACATAGCTCAGGCTGTTCTTGGCCTTACAGTGATCCCTTTTGCCTCAGCTTTCCCAGAACTTATCATATTCGTAAGGATTCCTTACACAGGGGCTGGAAGTGTACCTATGAGTACATACTTCAGTTCCATGAAAAAAGATAGAGACATACTGCAACCTTGCATTGCAGTTTGGTTCCTTAGCAGGAATGAAAGGCACACACATCTTTCACTAGTGAGTAGTGTGATGGTTGGCCTAGGACAGGACAAGTGCAGTTGGTGTGGAGGACTGTTAATCTCCCTTTGCACAAGGCCCTTGTTTTTAATATATATGGCATCATCAGGGGACAACTTTGTGGAAGTCTGTGCTCTCCGTCCACAGTGTAGTTCCAGGGACCCAGCTCAAATTACCACTTTGCCAATGCTTTGTAATTCCCACTGAGCCATCTCGCTGATCTTCTAGCCCTTTTACTCTATGACCAACCTCTTAAAAAGATGTATAAGTGTTTTGCCTGCAATATGTCTACCATGTGCAGATACCCTGTAACTGGAGTTATGGATGGTTGTAAACCAAATGCAGGTCCCCTACAAGAGCAAGTGATGAGCCATCTCTCCAGCTCTCAACATTTGACCTCGCTTATGCTTGGTCTCTATCCTTTTCCCAACCCTGTAGGTGGGCATCATGTAATAAACCCACCTCCAGTACAAACTACACATGGATGTATTGGGGTGTAGTCTAGGACGTATCTTTTCTACATAAGCTACAATAGCATTCCTCTGATGGGAGTATATTTGAATATAAAATCTGCAATTCCTATAGAGGGCATGGTTCACTGAAGACCGCGATATTTACCAAGCAACCCAACACAAAGATGGCACTACATATGCAAAATATTCTTAGAGTTCTATCTTGCCTGATAGAACAGCTGATTTCTCCACATTAAAGGTGTCAACTAGTTGACTTTCTGCTTGACTAGCAGGACTTGAAATATCTTGCTGTATGAATACTTTATGAAATAGTTATATGCAGATGTTAACATTGGAAATATGTAAAGACAAAATTTTATACAGTTCAACCCAAAGTACAGTAGTATCAGCACTAACAGCAAGTTAACGTTTTCAAGTGCAAAATAATGGGAGTTTCGTGCATATTTTTGCAGGGTCTTATGAGACCTAAAATGTTTTAAGGACAAATTTTAATTAAGACACACAAATAGGAGAAAACCATTTTTAATTGAAAAAAAATAAAGTAATACATCTCAAATAACACCATATTTAACAACATAAACTAAATTGTAAGGAGAAATAGCTTTCCTAACTGGTTCTGTGAAACTGATGCCTCAGCATATTGCTACAACTTCTTTCCTTTATCCAAGAGCCACGGACTAAATAAAGTAGGGGATTTCCTCCTATGAATTAAATTACAAAGCCTATCTATCCCTGTTTTTAACTCACTGACAAAGAGAAGATAAAAGTTTTTTTTCCATAGTTAGGAGTTCCCCGAAGTGTGTGTGTGTGTGGGGGGGGGTAATTCTTATAAAAAAGTTATTAATATTTAACTCATCCACAAGACATAACAGGATTTCAAAATGGCCTCTAGTACAAGTTTCCATTTAAAGAAGTTTGCACATCCAAGGATGGTTTACGGACACAATGGCTAAATTAAACTTTATAAAAGTATCAAAGTTATTGCTTTAAGCTGGAAGAAGTGTGGACACAAGTCTCCTTTTAAAGAGTTCATTATATAGATGCTCCTAAAATTCCTGTACGTCAACTGAAAGTGCTAGAAAACACAGTAAACATCACATTCAAGAAATGACAGAAAAAAGGCATTAAGATGTATGGCTTTTGTGTGTGACTGTATTATTAAACATAAAGTTATTACTGTTTAACTGAAAAAGGTTTTTACAAAATGCATGTCCAAAATTAACATTTTTATTAAATCAAGTTAAAAAATGTTTATTATAGAAAAGTCAACGAGGGTATTAAGAAAATCAAAATATACCTTTTTTTTTTACAATATATGTATATATTAGCAGCAAACTACTTCAGAGATTTTCTTTTGAGTTTAGTTATTTTAAAGAAAGCATAACAGTGTATGTTAGCAATGGAATGTCAGGAATTCACTCTTCACCCTATACTCTGTGACCTGGCCTCCTCTACAATACTTTACAGCAAAGACTAAGAACAAACTTAGTTTTGACTAAAGTGTAGTCAAACAGTAGCTGGTAAAGTCTCTCTTACTACATCACCTATGCATTATTTTCAAATATAACTAATGAGCACCATATAAAAATTTTTCAGGTGTAATAACAGCCAACTGTACAACTTAGTATTTGGCTTACTGTTAAAAAAATTTGGTAACATACAAAATTTTAGTCAAATGAGATAAATCCTATATTCAATCCTATATTGCTTGCCCATTATTAAAACTCTTAATAGAAATTCTATACATAACGTGACAAACTCTAG
Source organism: Ondatra zibethicus (assembly GCA_004026605.1). Taxonomy (NCBI): domain Eukaryota; kingdom Metazoa; phylum Chordata; class Mammalia; order Rodentia; family Cricetidae; genus Ondatra; species Ondatra zibethicus. The sequence goes on from PVIU01000745.1 coordinate 5,957, forward strand.
GCAAAGATATATATATATGTGTATAGATACATGCAAAAGTGTATGTACATATCCACATACATCTTCAACTTTGGATTTTTAAAAAACTAATTTAAGTGTGATATCATCACTGACTGAAGTCAGCTAGTGAGAAATACTAACTACAAAGAACTGCCATACAACTCATTTATGCTTACAAACTACTCAAGCTGGAGCTAAGTAACAAACTAACCACAGAAAACTCTTTTCTCTTCTCTTGCTATGTTCATCTAATAGCAAAAGAAGAAACATTTGTACAATACGCTTTCAAAGTCAAAATTATTATAGAAATTTCACTAGTCTTCAAAAATACAAAACATTACATAAATACAATTTTCTTATTGTTGAATTACTCAGCTAGACTCTATACTTTAAAAAATCCCTTTGGATTATCCCATTTAGCACTTCAAGTTTCCATTCTGTAGCTCTGACAATGGCTCAGGTTTATTACTTTTATAGGAATCACATCTTTCAGAATTTGCTAGTTACCTTTGTAATAAAGTACTGTTACCTCTGTACTAAAGTAAATAGAAGAAACTGTATCAAATATTAAAAACAACTTAATGAAACATTCAGAATATGTAACACAAGGAAGAAAAGGACAACAGGAATTCCCTTTCACCACACATACAAAAAAAATACAACCTTTTCCATGCTGTTAAAGTAACTGTCTAGAGAATGGAGTTAGGGTAGCCCACCTTTATTTTCAATTAAAAACCTAATACAGTAGACTGAATTATTTTTATTAATATGCACAGCAAATTACTGAAATGGTGACTTCATGTTGTCTTTCCCTTAAAGATGGCACTTGTAGGTACAGGGTGAAGAGATGTGTACACACATCAGATGTTTACTTGAAAAGACTCTTCTACAGCAGTTTGATACTGGGCTTCCTCATCTAGCTGAAGATTCTAAAACAAGAAAAAAAGTCAACAGGAAAATAACTATTCAATTTTATCTAATGTATTACACATCTTCGCATACACTTGCATACAAGGGAGTTTTAGGTTCTAAAATGCAAGATTAAGCTAAGCACCATGTTGTGTGTCATATTCTCAAACACTCAGGAGCATGAGGCAGGAGGATACCATGAGCCCGGGGGTTTGAAACATGCATGGGGACCCCATCTCAAAAATAGCAAAATATAAGGTTTCAACACACAAAATTTAAAATTAAATTCTGTTACAATTATTTAGTAATAACTAGTAACTGCTCACCTTAGCAAAGGATAAAATTTATACTGACTAAGCTTATAACTAATAACACAATAGGGGCTGGAGAGATGGGTCAGAGGTTAAGAGCACTGACTGTTCTTCCAGAGGTTCTGAGTTCAATTCCCAGCAACCACATGGTGGCTCACTACCATCTGTAATAAGATCTGGTGCCCTCTTCTGGCCTGCAGGGACACATGCAAGCAGAATGCTGTATACATAATTAATAAATAAATCTTTAAAAAGAAACTAATAACACAATGAAGTTGTATCATTTCTAGAAAAGATTTGCTTTGAAGAGAAACTAATTTTAAGGAAGATAAGCATTTACTGAATTAATAGCTGAATAACGGCTTCTTAACCACAGCGTGAAACTAAGTAACTATAGCTCAGTCATCTTTAAATTACAGACTGACTCTATGACTAGGGCTTAGTAAGTACCTCGGTGTAGAACAGCTACTTAGAATGCACTGAGTCCCTCTCCCTGACTCATAAGTCAAACAACAGCAACAACAAAAACCATACTCTATCAATGCAATTTGCTTTCAATTTACACCCCATGGATTAGCTTTAAAAGGCATCAAGTTGTCTATTTGACAAGTGAAATACAGTTTTCTATGGCATGGTAAAACAAAGAATTAAGAGTAAAAATAGGTGACAAAACCCATTTTGTTCTTCCAAATATAGCCCTGCAGGCACAGTATCTGTTCTTAAAATAGAAATTTAATAATATACAATTACTTCCTAAAGTCACTAAAGAAGCACATGTGAATTTTACATACATTTATACTTAAATAACAGACTAAAACTGCAAATTCCATAAAAATGAAAATTATGCATGCCTGTGTTTACCTGAACAGGAAAACGAATATCTGCTATTTTTTACTGAGAATCGTGTATTAAGTAAGATCTTAACCACACACAAGCTAAGTACAATTTTACAACTAATAAAATAAGATTATCACATCATTTTTAAAATTATCATGAATATAAAAAGTAGAAGATGGCCCATTTGGTTTGAGGGCCTTTGTTGCCTTTCCTAAGTAGACAACCTGGGCCTTTGTTGCCTTTCCTAAGTAGACAACCTGGTTTTTGATGGGTTTCTTTGGTTTTGTTGTTAATGTGCCTCATATAATAGCAACTAACTGTATATTTGTAACACATTCTCCCCCACATGTTGTACCAATTTTACTTTTCAAGCGGGTATAATTTTCTCTTAATTCTAGGCAATTTTTGCTTAAACTTTCATTTTGCTATTAAGGGGCTTATTTTTCCAGTAATTATCACTCTAGTATAAACAATAAATTCTCAGAACTTCATGAAGCTTAACAACTTTACTACTAAATACAGCACCTTGCCCTTTATCCAGTGGTCTGATTCCACAACTTGCCTGAAAACTCAAATTTAGATTGAAAAGTTAATTTAACTTTCTTAATCTTGAAGAACTCACTTACCACAAATTCTCCATAATCAAACTGATGTCTTTGATTTAGATGACTAACGAAATTTCTAGTAATCTGGCTAGGATCTCCCCAAGGAAGAGACACACAAATAGGACATGTCTATGAGAAACAGATTGTTTTAAATAAAAAAAATTAAAAAATAATGAAACATTATATACTTATTGAGAGCACTAAAATACAAGCTCACGTTACTAAAAACGTCAGGTATACTTCATTGTTGCATTTTGCAGATATTACATTTCTTTAGAAATTGAAAGTCTGTGCCAACCAGTGTCAAGCAAGCCTATTTGGCAAACAGCTCGAATGATCAATAACACTGTTTAGCAATGAAGCATTTAATTCAGATGTTATACTTTAAGCAAAGTTCTATTGCATACTTAACAGAAACAGTATATATAGTGAAGTATAACTTTTATATGCACTGAAAAATCAGAAAAGGTGTAGCTCAGTTCACACCAATTTTTTAAATATAATTTTTTGGGTTTTTTTTTTCCCCTGGAGACAAGGTCTTTCTAATGTAGTCCTAGCTATCCTGGAACTTGCTATGTAGACCAGGCTGGCCTGGAACTCACTGAGATCCTCTTGCCTCTGCCTCCCAAATGCTGGCATTAAAGATGTGCACCAGTACACCCAGCCCTCACATCGCAATTTGCTTTAATACCGTGTCTGCACTCAAACCTACAGTGTCTCTTAAGGTTTGCCTGAACACAGAAAACACTGGGTAGTATAAAGACATTGACACAGGGTCTCACAAGGTAGCCCAGGCTGCTTTGAACTTGTGATCCTTCTGTCTAAGCCTCCCAAGTCCTGGAACTGCAGACATGCGCTACCACGTGCAGCTCTTGAAATCCATTTCTAAGAGTCAAATCCCATAACTAGGTCATTTCCCAAGCAAATTACCTTAGATAAATGATACTATTATAGTAAAAAAGACCATGGACATTCTATTATTTAAATCTCTAGTTATATAACTATTTAAAAAGGAAACAACACATGCAGCCTACACTAACATCAATGTAGTAAGTTTTCATTAACTACCTACAACATGTGCAACATATAGTCTTATTTAATCTAGTTAAAAACCATTATAGAATTATTATTAGCTTGATTTCACTTACAGGTAAAATGAAAATGGAATAAATTATAAAGTTTCAACTATATCCTCAAAGTTTTAATGAAGTACATTTAAACAACATAAAAAGAAACTAATAGCTGGATTCCAGCCAAAGCTGACAATGTACAAGTATTATGCAGAAAAGGATACAAATCAAATCAATTCAATATAAAACCAAGCATAATGTCTTAAGTATGAAGATTCTCCACATACCTCTTTGGTACTGTATTTGCTTATTTAACCCCTTCCCTTCTAATGAATGGTTGCAGAAATTGAAAGGAATCATCAATAGTTACTAGGGCATTTTTCTGAAACATGTTCTACTAGCTAAAGTTATCTAAAGAGTGGCTATAAATACATTTTACTCACTCTTCAAGAAGCTGGTTGTGGTAGCTCAAAGCTGTAATCTCTAATCCTATTGTAGACTGTTTACATTATTCTCCTTTATATAAGGTAGTAAAACTTTATGTCACATTTTGCATTATAGTCAATCATTAGCAAAAATATGTTGTATTAATAACTTAAATCCAAATTGCAATCAACAACCTTCTCCTATATATGTATAGAAATATACAGAATCATCTGCTGATGCTGAGGCAGAAAGAACACAAATGCAAGGTCTGCCTGGGCAACTAAGTAAGCCCCCATCATAAAATTTTATTAGAAACAAATTAAAAGGCTGGAGATATATTTTAATGGCAGGATGCTTGTGGGGCAAGTGCCCCAGTTCAAATCCCAGCACAGGGCAGGGATGAGGTAAAAGAGATGAAAGATTATCTTTCAGCTTAATATGTCCTCTTCCATTGTTTAAGAGTTAAAATTCTATGAAATGTATGCTCAAAATGAGTTCTTCTGGGATCATTAACAAAATGCTGGAACCCTGTAATCTACATAAATTTACACTAAAATGACAAAAAAAGGAGCCAAGTATGCATCAAAATAAAAATACAGGGCTGGAGAGATGGCTCAGAGGTTAAGAGCTCTGGCTGCTCTTCCAGAGGTACTGAGTTCAATTCCCAGTACCCACATGGTGGCTCACAACCGTCTGTCTGAGATCTGGTGCTCTCTTCTAGCCTTCAGGCAGAACACTGTATGTATATACACACATGCATATACATATATATAATTTAAAATATATATAATAAAAATTATATTACATTTACACTCAGGTGGTGGTGGCGCACGCCTTTAATCCCAGCATTCGGGAGGCAGAGGCAGGTGGATCTCTGTGAGTTCAAGGCCAGCCTGGTCTACAAGAGCTAGTTCCAGGACAGGCTCCAAATCTAGAGAAACCCTGTCTTGAAAAACTAAATGTGTGTGTGTGTGTGTGTGTATACATATATATAGCATGATTCTTTCTTGCTTTACACATTTTTACACATTCTTCACATATTCTTTAAGAATATAATTAAAAATAGCTACTGGTTTTACTCTTTGCTTTTTGAAACAAGGTCTCACAGTACAGCTCTAGCTGGCCTGGAACTGTTTGCCAGAGCTAGGATTAAAGGCATTCACCACCATGCCTAACCCATTCTTATTCTTATATATAGGTATTATCTTCTGCAACAAATTTACATGACTGGATCCAGTTCTCTGCATCCAGCAGAATAAACTGAAAGGACCCAATGGAATTTGGCTCTGCCACTACACAGAAATGACTCCCCTAGTTCACCTTTCATTCTTTCTTAGACTAGTCTACATTAACTCACAGTAACTATCTTTCTTTACATGAGGTAATCAAATTCTAAATCTCATTTTTTACATCACAATCAATCATTTATTAAAAGTTTTAAATCCAAATTTAAATAAAAACCCTCCCCTTTATATACATGAAGACAGACTCATGGAACCACATGCTTTAAACGAAAGATTCTTTTGGATATATGTACTCACCACAGGAACTATCTGAAATAGATGGTTACTATTACAGTGATCCAATAAACGCTGTCTGGTGAGATTTGACTCTTGACATAAGGGACACTTAAAGGTGGGATGCCCAGAAGAACTGTAAGGCAATTCAAATGAGACATACTGAAGTTCAAAACCATCAACAGAAAAAATGACATGTTTCTGTTTTTTTGATACATTGTTATGAATTTACTGTTGTGTTTTAAGTCATAGTTCAGTCTTATTTTATACAGCACTAATGTTTATCATTTCAGACAGTTTTTCCCCTAGCCGCATAGGAGCTAAAGCTAAGTACGAGATAGTCCATGCCTTTAATTCTTAGTACTCAGAAGGCTAAAGCAGTAAGATCCTGAGTTCAAAATCAGCCTCATTTACCTAATGAAATCCATCTCCAAACAATTACAACAAAAATGAGATCATGCCTAAAGAAGTCCAAATTTAATTGTAATCATTCATATGATGCCAGAAGTCACTGTGTGTCCACTCAAGTTTCTAACTGTTATATGCTGTGGGACAATAGTCTTGTACCCTGTAAAGATTTGTCTCTTATACTTGTTTAATAAAATGCTGGCTGGCCAGTAGCCAGGCAGGAAGTATAGTCGGGGCAACCAGAAAGGCTCAGCCTGCCATCATTAACCCAGATGCAGAGGAAGCAAGATGAGAATGCCTTGCTGATAAAAGGTACCAAGCCACGTGATTAACACAGACAAGAATTATGGGTTAATGTAGGATGTAAGAGTTAGTAAGAAGCCTGAGCTAATAGGCCAACCAGTTTATAACTAATGTAGGCCTCTGTGTGTTTCTTTGGGACTGAACGGCTGCGGGACCAGGCGAGACAGAAATCTCTGTCAACAGTTCTACAGTTTGTACCACATTTTAGAATACACAGACTCCATGGACCAGTGAAATAGTTCAACAAGTGAAAACACAAGTAGTTATCTGAACTGCACAAGTATACAACAACATGTGCTTTACTACCCTCCCCAAAGCACACAAAATACAGTTAAAAAAGGATTTCCATCAAATTCTAACTTTAATATACCCCAGATTAAAAATCTAAGACAAAATTCAAAGAAAAAGCAAACAGCAAAGACTGAAATGTGTAGTGGCTTGAATAACAATGATCCCCAAAGGATCATGTTTGAATACTTGGTTCCCATTTGCTAGAACTGATTGGGAAGGACAGGCAGGTATGGCCTTGTTGAAAGTGTGTCACTGGGCAGACTTTGAAGTTTCAAACAACTGATACCATTTCCAGTGTGCTTTCTGCTTCCTCCTTATGTATCAAGATAGGAGCTGTTCCAGTTGCCAATCACCAGGCCTCACACCACCATCATGGACTCTAATCTAGAAATGTAAGCCCCAAATAAATTCTATCTTCTGTAAGTTGCACTGGTCATGGTGTTTTACTACAGCAACAGAAACCCTAAGACAAAGTAGTTCAAAGCAATCTAAGAATCAAGCATCACTGGGTTTAATATCTCTGAATGTTAGCAAGAAACAGTTCAATATTGACATCTTTGCCTGAATCATGCATGGAAGAAATCTGACCAGGAAAATAGATAAGCTCTTACATGGTCCTGAAAGCAACAACTATTTAAGCACTGTTTATTCCCGAAGCACTAGAAATAAACAGTGGAGAGAAATAACTTCTGCAAGTTATCCTCTATATATGTAATGTGGTATGCACATGAACACACTGCACACATAAAAAAAATCTACTAACTAATCTATTTTTATAACCTATAATCCTGTAACCCCAAGTACTTTGAAGGCTTAGGCAAGAGGATCATGATTTTAGGGCCAACCTAAGCTATACAACAAAATTGTGTCTCAGAGTAAAAAACAAATCTATTATGAGGATTCAGGGTATAGCTCAATGGCACAGTGGATGTGTAGCTCAATCTCAGGCTTAAATTCTTATCACCACAAATTATAATCATCTTCTACATCATTCAACAATATTACTTACTAAAGTAGAATTTTTATAATCATCTTCTACATTATTCAACAATGTTATTTACTAAAGTAGAATTTTTAAAAACTTACCTTGTATTCTCTTGGTAAGTTTCTGTGTTATCAGATGAAGATGTTTCATTCCTATTACTTAAGAAGCACAGGAAGGAAAAGAGTTAATACCCCAAATAATAAAAGACACCAGGACTTCATTAATGAAGATGACAGGGCTGAACTTCAGGGGCTGGAGAGATGGTTCAGCAGTTAATACTTTTCATCTCCACAGGCACCAGGCACACATCTGTTACACGTGCAGGAAAAACACTCATCCACATTTTTAAAAAAAGTATAAACTTCAAGTAGTCTTAAAATACAAAATACTCATGATATTCATGGCATTACTTTCCATATCAAGTAAGAATGTTCAAATATTCATTCCTTTTAAAATAGATTTCTACAGCAGGGCATAGTGGCTTACACTGACAATGTCACCACTCAGGAGGCTGAGGCAGGAGGGATCATACATTTGAGGCCAGGTCTAGACCATAAAACATAACTCTTGTCCAAAAAGAAGAAAAGAAAAAGCCAGGCATGGCGACACATACCTTTAATCCCACTATTTGGGAGGCAGAGGCAAAAACAGGTGTATCTCTGAGTTTTAACCATCCTGGGCTACAAAGAGAATTCCAAGCCACTAGTGAAGAATGAAACCCTATCTAAAACACACACACACACACACACACACACACACAAAACCTTTTACAATATTCAGGTACAAGTGTAAACTAGAGAACACAGAATTGTAATTACATAAAATCTTTTCCCTCAACCAGTGATATTCTTTTGGGGTGATACGGTGAAGTGGGGGCTTGGACAAGGTCTAGAAGTTATTTCAGGCTGTCTTCAAACTCCTCATGTTCCTACTTCATCCATCCTTCTGGCATTATAGGCATAAGCTATCACACCTGACCCTTGTTTTTTTTTTGTTTTTTTTTTTTAAACATGCAGGTTGTTTTGCTTGCAGGCACCAGGAAAGGGTATAGGATTCCCTGTTTTTGAAGTCACATATGGTTGTGAGACCCCACATAGATGCTGAGATTCAAATCCAGGTCCTATGGAAGAGCACCTAATGCTCTACTAACTACTAAGCCATCTCTCTAGTGCTCCTTGTTAAATTTTTAAATCATTGGATAAACTAAAATATTTGTGAACCTTTGTGATGAAGCTAGGATATGGTAGAAGATTGTGGCTTCCAAAGTGTAGGAATAGGTTTCACAAAATATTTGAACTTTTGTAAAGATTATAATTTATTTCTAAAAAAGAAACTAGACATCATTAGCACACTTCTCTAGTGCACTGACCATCCTGACCTATTTGCTTACACCCTATACTAGAAAAGTTAGTGTCATATGGAATACTAGAAGAAGGGAAGAAGGGGCATTTCATATAGGTACTGTAACTAACATGCCACAGACTTTCCTCAATGTTGTCAATGTTATAAAAACAAGAACTTGCTGGCTTTGGGGCTTCTTTTCCATCTCACTAGTCTACCATGGGGAAACCCCTTTTTTTTCTTTTAGAGATTTGTATTATTTTTCATTCTATGAGTGTGTCTGTATATGAGAATGCAGGTAACCTCAGAGGCCAGAGACATCAGCTCCCCCTGGACCGGGAATTAGATGGTTGTGAGCCACCTGATGTGGGTGCTAGGAATCAAAATACATCTGGAAGTGCAATAAGTGTCCCCCAAAGCAAACATTTCTTTCACCAGGTATCACAACACCTATAATCCTACAATTCAGAAGCCAGCTCATCAATTCAAAGCCTATTCAAAACTATCTAGTAATCACACAGCAAGATTCCATCTCAGAAAAACTAAGGTCTAAGGATGTAGCTCATGGTATTATCTACAATATGTAAAACACCAAATCCCCGTGTCTGATACCTAAGCACCACAAAACAAACAAAACCAAGAACAAAAAAACACAACTCTGCCCATGTCCATACTAAAAATTCATGATGCCTTCTATGGTAATTACCACACTGCATAGGATATAAAAACAATACTAAGCCGGGTGATGATGGTGCAGGCCTTTAATCCCAGCACGTGGGAGGCAGAGGCAGGAGGATCTCTGTGAGTTCAAGGCCAGCCTGGTCTACAAGAGCTAGTTCCTGAACAGGCTTCAAAGCTACAGAGAAACCCTGTCTCGAAAAAACAAAAACAAACAAACAAAGATTTAGTAGTAAATAAAGTTTTAAAAATTTAGTTGGAATATAAACTACAGTTTTACTAACAAGAAAGATTTCACAGAGGAACTAACAGTTTACATTTTTTAAAAAGCCAATAAAATGACTCAAGGGTTATAGGAGCTTTCTACACAGGCCTGAAACCTGAGGTTGATTTTCAGATCCCACAAGATGGCAACAGAGAACCATATTCTGAGAGCTGTTCTCTTATCTCCAACACACACACACACACACACACACAGAGTAAACATTAAAAGAATAAAAAGTCTACCAGCTGAAGTAGTTAAGAGCACTGCCTCCTCTTCTGGAGGACCTGGATTCAATTCCCAGCACCCACATAGCAGGTCACACCTGCCTGTAACTCCAGTTCCAAGGGATCTGACACCTCACACAGACATACATGCAGGCAAACCACCAATCACATAAAATAAAAATTAAATCATTAAAATTTTGCCAGTCATGCTGATATATACTCCTTTAGTACCAGCACTCGGGAAGCAGAGGCAGGTGGATCTGTGAGTTGGAGGCCAGCCTGGTCATTAAGTTTCAGGACAGCCAGGACTGCACAGAGAAACCCTGTCTCAAAAAACATAAACAAATGCCAGGCGAGCTGATAAAGTGTAGATTACAGTGCTAAGGAAAAAGAATACCACTTGTAAAGGATGGAGGTGCAAGACATGATACAACTTAATCTCCCTATACCAACACATTAACCTTCAACCCCACTTATAAAGAGGTGAGAAAACCAAGGCAGTTTCTTGACAAAGTCAAACAATTATGAAAGAACAGAGCTGGAATCTGAGTTAGGGCACTATCAAATCCAGTGTGCACGCATGCATATGCATGTTCATTTATTCATTCATCCATTTGCTCATCTGCAGTACAGGAGATCTAATCTAGGCATTAAACTATAGCCCAGCCCTACTCCACAGCACCCCCCCTTGCTTTCTTGGATCAAAGGTCCTGCTAAAGCTGTCTCTTCTGGCCATGAAAGCCCAGGCAGGCCTTGAATTTGTGCTTCTCCTCCTTCAGTCTCCTGAGTAGCTAGGATTACAGCCCTGTGCCACCAGGCCTATCTCTATAGTTTTCATTTTATTGTACTCATCCTTTTATTTTTCATTAAAAGCAAGATTTCACTACATATTCCAGGTTGGCCTTGGACTCATCACGTAGCTTTGACGAACTTTGAAATCATGGTAATTCTCTTGCTTTAGTCTTTTGAATGCTGGATCACAGGTGAATGCCATCATATCCAGTTAAGCCTTCACTGTTTTTTTTTTTTTGTTTGTTTGGTTGGTTTTTCGAGACAGGGTTTCTCTGCAGCTTTGGAGTCCTTCTTGGAACTTGCTCTTGTAGACCAGGCTGGCCTCAAACTCACAGAGATCTGCCTGCCTCTGCCTCCTGAGTGCTGGGATTAAAGGCGTGCGCCACCACTGCCCGGCTTTCACTGTTAACTGAATTAAGTGTCTTCCAAAATAGTAAGGATCCATCTGGGGAGATGTCCCAGTGGTTAAAGTGCCTATTGCACAAGCATGGCATTTGAGCTTACCTCAGAACCTACTTGATGGCAAGAGCACAGGAGCCATGAAAAAAAGACAGGCACAATAAGGTACTCCTGTAAGCCAGTGCTGGGGAGGCAGAGAGAAATGGATCCCTAGCCTATCAGTGATCTCCAGGTTCAGTGAAAAGACTATCTCAAACACAAAGGTGGAGAGCAACTGAAGATATGATACTGTCCTTTGTCCCCACCACATGAACAAATATGCATATACATTAACACATATACATAATACACACAAGGTAGCAAGGATTTGTTAAACACGGTTGTTTAAAGTATATAATACAATGATATGTAGAATTACACAGCAAAGACAAAGGTTAAAAAAAAAAGTCAAATAAAAAAGGAGTCTGGAATAGGACTTTGTGCTATCAGCCAGTTATTAGAGTTTGGAGATGATATCCTTTTTCCTAAACACCAAAGAAAATATACTGCCAGGGTTGTAAAGATGTTGCTAAAAGACAAAAAACAAAACATATACCTGCAGAGGACCCGACAACAACTGCATTAACTGGCTCACAACCATCTGTAACTCCAACTCTGGGGATATGACACCCTCTTCTGGCCTCTGCAGGCACCTGCACTCACATGTACAAACACAGATTATAATGACCAATCAGGCAGATTAGAGAACTATCAACTGACACTAATACTATTCAGAAAAATACAAGGGACTGAGTTAAGGAAGTAACAACAGGAAAGAAACAAAACAGATAAGGAATATTGTTATTAAGACTAAATATTGTCTGACCAAATGAACCTAAGGAACCAAACAAGCAAGATCTGTCTCCTAGGGATACGGCAGGGAACTGTCATTTAACAAGTAGTACAGAGTACGATGGTGTATACCTGTAATTCCAGTACTCAGGCAACAGAGGCCTGGGCTACATAGTGAAACCAAATCTCAAAAAGCCAAAACAAAAACAAAGCAGCCAATAAGCAGTGACTGTATAAGTAGGACACTCTAGGAACTTTGCTGACAATTCAGAATAGTGTTGGGGAAAAAAAAGATAACAACATTACCTCATATTAAGAAGAATTAATGGCAAGTGCACACACCTTTAATCCCAGCACTTGGGAAACAGAGACAGGCAGATCTCTTTGAGTTTGAGGTCAGCCTGGTCTACAAAGCAAGTTCCAAGACAGTCAGGGTTACACAGAAACTTTGTCTCAAAAAACCAATAACAAAAATAATAAGACAAAAACAAATAAATGTGTACTTATAATACAGCAGAAGTACAGTAAACAAAGCACAGAGATCAAAGAATCCACAGGAACTTGGTTAAAAAAAAATCACTAAATGAAAAATGACAATTTTCTCTACTGACAGTAAATCAAGTAAGCTGAGAACCTGGGTTAAGTTCGCAGAGCAGTGAAAGCATCCTAAAGCACTTACATTCAAAAGCAGTAGGACAACTATACGGACAACCAGAGTGCTTAAAGATGATGAAGATATGAATATTAGCAACATGGATCAAGAACTAAAATTAAAAATTTATTTATTTGACTTAGCACACTGATTTCCACAAACTATTCTAAGACTAAAGAAACTGCGTTTTTTCACTTTTGAACACAAGCTTGTCATTAATTTTCTAAATGAAGCAAAACATTTAGGGATACATGTGGAAATGATTAAATATGAAGTAAAACGAGGCTAACCATCCAAATGGACAAACTGTGGTTATAGGACTATGGAGTTTAAATGGATACAGCTCACAGGAAACTGTTCTGAGAATTGCTCTATTTCTTGACCTGGCTTAGCAGCTAACTAAGTATACAAATTACTACTATTATTTACTTTAACAGTATTTATTGAGCTTCTGTTACTTATTCAATATCATACCTGGGTCTACATATGGAGAATAACAAAAATTACCAAAAATACCTCTATTCAAAATTAGTTAAAGAGTGCTCACAGAAGGGCTGGGGAGATAGATGGCTTAGCAGGCACTCGCTACTAAGCCTGATGGCCACTAGAAGTAGGGGTGCGAACCTCTAATCCAACAGAGCAGGTTAATCCACTAGAAGTGGGGGTGCGAACCTCTAATCCCAACAGAGCAGGTTAATCCACTAGAAGTGGGGGTGCAAACCTTTAAATCCCAACAGAGCAGGTTAATCCACTAGAAGTGGGGGTGCGAGCCTTTAATCCCAACAGCAGGTTAATCCACTAGAAGTGGGGGTGCGAGCCTTTAATCCCAACAGAGCAGGTTAATCCACTAGAAGTGGGGGTGCGAGCCTTTAATCCCAACATAGCAGGTTAATCTCTTTGAGTCTCTGATGCTAGCTAAGGTCAGCCTGGTCTACAAGTTCCAAGGCAGCCATTTATTTATATATACATATATTTATATATATGTGTGTGTAGATGTATATGTATATATTACAATAGTAAAAATTATAATATATAAGAAATATTGTAATATTAAAAATTATTCTACATTATACATTAACGGAGAGAATTTATCCAGAAAAAAACTTGAATGGTGAAAGAACTGTGAAAAAAGTGAAGAAATACACACAAGTAACAACAAACCTGGACAATATGTTCCTTTTACTGAAAATTTCAGGACTATTTATTGTATTCTAGAAGCTTCTGATAGCTCTAAATAAATCTCTAGTAAATAAAACACAACCTAAATATTCACCAAATATCAAAAAGTATTTATTAAGATCACCTGGTTGAGGGAGAATGGCTTAGTCGAAGTTTAACATCTAGTTAAACATCTGCCTCGAATCTGCTTAGACCTTTGTTTACACCCAGCCCAGCCCAGTACTCCATATACTCTCTCACCCCACTTAAAAATAAATAAATAAATAAGTGAAGGCAGGCAGGCAGGCCTGGACCCGAATTCAATCACCAGGACCCAGGAGAGAGAAAACTGAGTCCTCCAAGTTGTCGCCTGACTTCCAAATATACACAGCAGCACACGTATGTGCACACACAAATAAACAAATGTAGTAAAAGTTTATAAATGATGCAACAACAAAACAATAAAAAATAAATCACTGTTGTTTTTAACTATATGTGGTACCAGATTTGGTACTATGCATTTGTAAGCCCAGTGCCCAAGAGAATCAGAAGGAGTTCAAAGCCATCACAGGCAAAGTACTAAAACTAGCTGTGGATACACTATATACAGTCTCAAAATAATAGTTTAAAAAAAAAAAAGAAAAGGTAGAAGCACTACCAGAATAAAAACTTCAAATGCTAAACCTATTTTTTAGAGGGCAATGAAGGAAGAAAAAAAAAGCAAAACAAAACCACCCCACTATTTAAATACATTATTGAAAGTGATTATGCCAAATTTTCAAATTGTTTCACATGAAAATCAGTTGAGTCTTCAAATCCCAGGTACAGTTTTTATTCAAAGAAAGACTGCCAGAATGATTCTAAGTAACATAAACTTAGGTATAAGTTTAGGTATCTTGGAGTTGGTATCCTCGATACAAATATCAAACAAATTTTGAAGGTAAATTCTAGTTAGGACACCTAGTGTAATTTGTTAAACATATACAAACCAAATTCCCATAGCAATTTCCATTTCAATTATTAAAATTTTGCTTTTAAAATAAATGCTGCTTACCTGCTCCTTACTGAATCTTGAGAAATCTTAAAGTTTGGAATGACAGAAGAAACACCATATTCATCCTGATACTTCTTACAAGATTTGTAATGATGTCTCATGCGATAGAATTTAATCTGTAAATTATTGGTTAAAATATATCTTTTAATTTAAAACAGAATACACAAAGTTTGAGACACTGTCAATAAGAGGAAAAAAGATGAAAACAGCTATCTAAATATTTCATTTAAGTGCAAATTTAGTGTCAGGCAGGGTGGCACACAGCTTTAACCCCACTCAGCACTAGGTAAAGAGATCTCTTAGCGGTCAAGGCCAATCAGGTCTACACAGTTGAGTTTCAGGTCAGCTAGGGCTACACAGAGAGACTCTGCCACAAAAAAAAAAAAAACAAAAATAGATAACACATTTTTTGTTCATGCACACAAGTTCAGCTTCAACTATACCAATGGGGGGGGGGAATTAACAAGCAATTTACACTTGAAATGAAAATACTGATAGAAAAAGCCAGGCACAGTGGTGCATGCTTATCTCAGCATTTGGGAAGACAAACAAACAAAAAAAATCAGTTGTTCAATGTCATCCTCAAGTTATGAGCTCAGCCCACTTGGGCTACCTGACACCCTACCTCAGAAAACAAAATGCAAAAGAAAGAATACTAAGAGGTTGCCTCATGCTTCTAGGTGTTTGACTATTACAACCTGTAAGAATTAGAGAGCAGGTTAAAGAATGATGGTTCCATGTTCGTATTGGGAAAACTTTTTGGTTTGTCACTGAGAAGTAAGGCCAGAATCCTGCAAGTGTGTTTTTATTTCTCTTCTTTTTCAGTTCAACATCTTCTTCAGAGATGGAAAACAGATCTGACTTGTGTAAATGCTCTAGACACAAGAACGTCTCACCAGTCCAGCCTTCTTCAAGTAGATTAGAGAATGCCACTTGTTTATCAATCTGATTATCCCGTGTCTTAAAACTTAAACCAGTCATCTGCGAAATATTTCATGATTTCTTAAATATCTAAGTGAGCAGCTACAGAGGTCTGAGTTCTATTAGGCTAAATAAATTGTTAACATTTGAAAGACTGTGAGCTTATTGAATGAACAAAATTTTAATCTTTTTTTCTTTTGGTTTTTTTCAAGTTTGAGACAGGGTTTCTCTATAGCTTTGGAGCCTGTCCTGGAACTAACTCTTGTAGACCAGGCTGGCCTTGAACTCACAGAGATCTGCCTGTCTCTGCCTCCTGAGTGCTGGGATTAAAGGCTTGCGCCGCCACCACCCAGCTAAAATTTTAATCTTAAAGATAAAAAAAACTCAAGGTTTTTGATACACAAAGCTTCTGGTGTTTTCTACATAACTCAATCTAAACAACATCCTGTTTATTTTGTTTTTGAGACTATCTCAATTTGTAGCCCAAACTGGCTGTGAACTTGGAACCCTCCTAGTTCAGTTTCCTGAGAGCAGGGATTATAGGTGTACACCACACTGCCTGGAAATATCTTTCTTTTCAAAACCATGTTCACCAGGAAAATTAAACTGTCATAATATAACTCTACCTTTTTTGAACAGCATCTGCAGCTACCAGAAAACTTCCTCATGATATTTTCAAGATCTAAGGCCCGTTCTGGACATGCTCTTTCTCTTCTAGTCACACTTCCACGACACAGGGGACAATGAATTCCACTTTCTCTCATTGCAGTCAGGAAACATTTTCTACAGAAACTAAACCAAACATTTGTGACATGTTAATTACAGAAAAAATTACTTTTTATTTCCATAAGTAAACATAAATAAGAGATATGGGGTATGTACATATACAAGGTAGTAAGGTTATTCAAATGTATGTACAGTCCAAATTTAAAAGTATCTCTCAAACAGTAAGACTACTAATTGGATTAGATGGTAACAAAATGAAACTACATTCAAGTCCATTTTACAACTTTCTTTTTGAGAAAGGGTCTCACTCTGAAACTGGAGTTTAGACCCTAAGAAGCAATACTACTTTAACTTCCTGAGTGATGGGAATTGCAGGTATGTGCCACCACACCCAGCTACACCTGTGTTTGAAAACAAAGGCAGGTGTGGTAGCACAAGGATTTAATCCCAGCACTCAGAAAGACAAGGCAGAAGGTTGTCTTTGAGCCAGAGTCCAAGGCGATCCTGGTTCCAGGACATCCAGAACTACATAAAAAGGCCTTCATTCAAATAATAAATGAAAACGAACAAACAACAACAAAAAAAACAAGACCACCACCTAGTAAATATCTTTCATTCCCAATTTTACTGTTCTTCCTTCTGTACAAGCATTCCTTTTCAGACTGTCTCCCTTTATACTAAACTAGATAAATTTGCTACACAGAAAGAAACCTATTTCAAAAAAAAAGTTTAGTAATTTTTGGTGTGTGCACCTTTTCCTTCTCTTCTTTGATGTGTCACACTTTCCTTTGCACACATCAAAGGAGGCTATAACTTTAGAACAGAACATTATCCTATTACTTACTATAAATACCTCTTACCAGGCAGGTGGTGGTGCACACCTACAAACCCAGCACTCCACAGGCAGAAGCAGGCGGATCTCTGTGAGTTTGAGGCCAGCCTGGTCTACAGAGCGCATTACAGCCATGGCTACACTGAGAAACCCTGTCTCTAAAAACAAAACCAATTCTTCTCAGTTTGCAATTCCCAGATGCCACACATATTTGCCTTTTATCATTATCCAACAAAGGCCAATCAAGTGATACTGGGGAGAGAAAAAAAAACCACTAATTTTCATCCACCCTGCTTTTAGTATAAACTAAATACCTAGAAGCAAATTTATATCATCAAAATCATTCCCCCAAATAACTTATCTTTAAAAAAGAATCTTGGGGCTGGATCAGCAGTTAAGAGCACTGGTTGCTCTTCAGAGAACCTGGGTTCAATTCCTAACACCCACACAGCAACTCACAACTGCCTGTAACTCTAGTCCCAGAGCATCTGATGCCCTCTTCTGGCCTTCTCAGACACTGCATGCAAGTGATGCATAGACATAAACACAGGCAAATCATTATACACATAAAAATAAAGGTTAATTTAAAAAAAAAAGTCTCATCTAGCTAGCTAGAGTGATCTCAAATTCTCCACATAAGCTGGGTTTGAACTCCTGATCCTCCTGCCTCCAAGTACAAGGATCACAGGCATGTACACACCATGCCAGGCCTTTTTTTCTTCCTTAAGACAAGGTAGCCCTGGTGTGGCTCAAATTCACAGCAACTCTCCTGCCTCAGTCTCTTTAATGTTGGGATTACAAGCAAGTGCCAAAATACCCAGCTCCCCAAAATAACTGAGGAAAGAAAATGTCAATCTTCTGGTTTTAGCATTAAATCTGTTAAGTAAACAGTACAGTTTTTTTAATCATGCCACTTTATAAATAATGACAAAGGATTTGGATAGTTTAACAAATCTAAAGGCAGAAGGTGATGGTGCATGCTTTTAATTCCAGCACTTGGGAGGCACAGACAGGTGGATCTCTGAGTTTGAGGCCAAGTTCCAGGACAGTCAGAGCTACAGGGAAACCGTCTTTTTTTTTGAGACAGGGTTTCTCTGTAGCTTTGGTGCCTGTCCTGGAACTACTCTTGTAGACCAGGCTGGCCTCGAACTCACAGAAATCCGCCTGCCTCTGCCTCCCAAGTGCTGGGATTAAAAGCGTGCGCCACCACCACCCAGCTGAGAAACTATCTTAAAAAAACAAAACAAAAAAAATCATGAAAATATTGAAGAGGGATTTGTTGGGAAGAAGTTCAGAGGAAGTTAGAGATAGGTAACTGAAAATAAAAATGAACAAAATACATTATATGTATGAGACTGTCAACAAATAATTTTAAATAATCATAGTGAGTTCCCAATTAGTTAGAGCTATATTGTCAAACTTCATCTCAAAAGTCAAAAAAAAAAAAAAGCCCGATATCTTGGCCCATGCCTATCATCCCAGCACTTGAGAAGTAGAGACAGGAAAATCAGAGTACAAAGCCTGTCTTAACTATAGAAGGAGTTCAAGGTCAGCCTGGGCTATATAAAAGGAGTCTCAAAGAAAGAAAACTGGGGACTGGAGAGATGGCTCAGTGGTTAAGAGCACTGGCTGCTCTTCCAGAGGTCTTGCGTTCAATTCCCAGCAACCACATGGTGGATCACAACCATCTGTAATGAGATCTGGCGCCCTCTTCTGGCGTGCGGGCATACATGGAGGCAGAAATGTTGCATACATAATAAATAAATTTTAAAGAAAAAAGATAAGCACATTCTTTAAAAAAAAAAAAAGAATGTTTCCCAGATATGTTATTCTATGTAAATTTTCATTTGGACTAGAGTTTCTAACAGTGTACAAATATTCCTTGACATTTTAAAAAAGTGATAGAAACTATGGTGATTGGTTTTAAGCATCAACGTGACACAACCCAGAACCGCCTGGGAAGAGAAAGTCAATTGAGGTATTGTCTAGATTAGGTTGGCTGATCTGTGGGTGTATTTTAGGGTTGTTTTGATAGTTACTGATGCAGGAAGACCCAGACCATTCAGACAGCAGCCTTCCCTGGTTTGGGGCCCTGAACTGTGTAAAAGGCTCGCTAAGTAGCCAACAAGGTTCTGTGCATTTAATATATACTTGTTCTTGACTGGATGTGACACTTTAAATTCCTGCCTTGATGTCTCCAGAGAAACAGACTGCAATTGTAAACCAAATAAACCCTTCCTCCCCTAAGCTGCTTTTCGTCAAAGTATTTTATTTAAAAAAAAAATGAAAATAAACAGAAACAAAGAGATTTTTAAGATTACAAAGTAAAATAAGAGAAATAGCCTTATCAATAGCCACTCTATTTTCTTCTGAAATGTCTTTTGGATACTTGCCTCAAACACACTTTATTTTTGACCTTTTGAAGAACAGTATTGCCATGTAGCCCATGCTGGTATCAAATTCGTGACAATCCTCCTACCTTACCTCACCTCCCAAGTGCTGTTTTCATGCCTGGTTGCAGGGGAGGGGGTTGTGGGAACCTCACATATGCTAACACTGGGCTATGTCCCCAGTTTATTTTGGTGTTTTTGAGACAGAGTCTCACTTAGTTGCATAGTCTAGCCTTGAAATTGCAATTGTCCTTTCTTTCTCAGTCTTCCCAGATGCTTTTGCAGGCCTGTACCACCCAAGCCAAATTTGTTTTGTTTTTCAGTGCTGGGGATTGAGCCCAGACCCTTGTGCATGCTAGGCAAGCATTTTTACACTAACCCCCTCAGTCCTTTGTTTTTACTTAAATTCTTTAAAACATTATATCTGAGTATTATAAGGTATCTAACAGTGCTGTGGTTAAGTCTTTTTGTTATTGCTTTGCTTTTTGTTTTAATTCTTTCAGGTCTTGCCTGTTTTCTTCTTATCCTGTATCTCAGGATACAGCTCTCTCTACTTAAGTTATGTAAGTATTCTCCAAAACTTGGGTCTGTCTAAGACCTCTTCCCTTCTTGCTTTTAGTTACATACATTCCTCAGTGAATATACCCACAAAGGCACTCCATTTATTCCAGATCAATGTACAGTATATACATTGAAAAAATGGACATGGTGCCATTAAATCTTATACAATATCCTTAAACGGTCAGGGGTCTCTTCTAGGCATGACCACTATCACCTTAGTTTAAGGTTCTAACATTCTCTTTCCTGGCATATCAATGTGTCATCAATCTTACTAGTCTCAACTGCCAACCTGAAATTTGACACTAATAAAAACTTCCTAAAAGTGAAAACACACTATCTATGCTGCTTCCTTGCCAAAATAGGTCTCTAGTTTCTAGGAAAACATTCAAATGGCTCACCCAGTAAATTCCTGACAATATTCAAAGTCTGTATGAGGATAGCCATCTTCTGTACTCCTCTTTATCACAGTACATGAAGTAAACCTATACTTCACTGTGCCCCAAATACAGTCACCAGTAACTTCATAAAGAAAATCAGCCATTTATATTCATATTCCTAAAGTGATTTAGACACTTGCTTCTTGTTGCTAACATAAAAATTTCTACCTAAAATCTTGTAAGTATCAGTAGCACTCATTTATAGTTTTCTCCACTAGACCATCAACAGTTACCAGAAAAAGTACACTGAGTACTCCTTGTTCCAAATAGAAAGCATTAGACAATTCCTATTTGGAGAAATAAAGATTAAAGAGACATATCCTGATAAAGTTATTATAACAATTCCGGCTCCTTTCCTGTCACTGAAATGGTCATGAAAACTTATTTTTAATATCTTCAAGATCCCCAGTAATCCAAATCATTAACTCCATCCCACTCTATAAATCATAAAGTAATCTGGAACTCTTTCCTTCTGTTTGGTATTTTGGAGTGTGTCCATACATTAAGATTAAGACACTAAGCTCAGCTGGGCCGGTGGTGGCACACACCTTTAATCCCAGCATTCGTGAGGCAGAGGCAGGCAGATCTCTGTGAGTTCAAAGCCAGCCTGGTCTACAAGAGCTAGTTCCAGGACAGGCTCTAAAAAACTACAGCGAAACCCCATCTTGAAAAAAAAAAAAAGACACTGAGCTCAATCCTAAACCCTACCTCAAAACACAATCTGATTTTACAGCAAAATATAAACTAACTTATAGGCACAATGTGTCTTTTGTGAAAGAGAGATAATGATGTAAGAATACAGTACTTTCAAATAATTCTAGTTATATAAAAAATCAATTTCTTCACCCCATTCAGTCCAGTCAATCTAGATCCTGTTCCATCATTACTTACCTTCCCATCTATATAAAACTTTTCCTCTCTCTTCCTTCTTTAAATACACTTGTTAAGCAACTGGAGGAAAAGTGGGGGTAGAAAGCTATTCTGCTCATGTCAAAGTCCAATAATCTGAAGAAAGTCGGAACTAAGTTAAAAAAAATCACTTGAGGTCAAGCCAAATTACAGTCCTTCATTTTAAATATAACATAGGAAATACAGTGGAATTTTGTGCACGGTTATGAGGGGGCTAAAAATTACAATGGGGTCTGAATTAGTGATCCCAGAGTATCTGAAATAATTCTGTACATAAGATCTACCAAGCACACACACAGCAGCTACTATAGTTTCCTCTCACCTCACCTGCACCAAAAGGAAAGAAGTCAAGCTGTCACTCATCTTTTTCTGTATAAAACTTAACTTTGTTTTAAATTATGTGTTTGTGTGTGTGCGTACATGTGGAAATGTGCATGTGAGTGCAAGTGCCCGGAGAAAGCAGAGATGTTGGAACCCTTAGAGTTAGAGTTAACAGTCAGCTGTCTATCTGCTGTAGATGGTAGGAACTGAACTCAGGTCCTGTGGAAGAACAGTAACTGTTCTTAACCTCAAAGCCATCTCTCCAGTCCC
The DNA here is from genome assembly GCA_004026605.1 of Ondatra zibethicus. Taxonomy (NCBI): domain Eukaryota; kingdom Metazoa; phylum Chordata; class Mammalia; order Rodentia; family Cricetidae; genus Ondatra; species Ondatra zibethicus. Next base: position 28,380 of record PVIU01000745.1, read on the forward strand.
CACCTTTCTTTCTCTTTCATCTTTTGTTTGTTTTTGTTTTTTTTGAAGACAGGGTTCCGCTGTGTAGCCCTGGCTATCCTAAAACTTGCTCTGTAGACAAGTGCTGGCCTCAAACTCAATGAGATCCACCTGCCTCTGCTAACGAGTACTGGGATTAAAGGCGTGCGCCACCATCACCAAGCTCCTTAATCTTTCTTGATGAGCAAAAATAACTCACATATTTCATCCCTAAAAGCTAATTCATACAACTACCACAGAAGAGTGTAAATGGAGATGGAGAGCTGTGGCGAGCTAGCTCTTGCCCAGTAGAAGACGGCCAACAAAAAAGGAGCTCCACGTTTTTTCTGCAGATTTTTAAAATCATATTGCTTTGTGTGGGCATTTTTTGTCTGTTTCGTTATATATTATCGTCCCATTTTGTAGTTTTATGGGTCTTTTTTTTTTTTTTTTTTGGTTTTTTGAGACAGGGTTTCTCTGTGGCTTTGGAGCCTGTCCTGGAACTAGCTCTGTAGACCAGGCTGGCTTCAAACTCACAGAGATCCACCTGCCTCTGCCTCCCAAATGCTGGGATTAAAGGCGTGTGCCACCACCGACCGGACTAGTTTTATGGGTCTTATTTGTTTCTTGTGTTTTCATTTTTTTTTTAGTTTTTCTGGTTTGTTTTGGCTTTTTCTTTGCTAAAGACTGAGATAAAGATTAAGGGCAGGTAGGTGGGGAGGATCTGGGAGAGGTGAAACCATGATCAGACTATAATGTGTGAAATTTTTTAATTAAAAAAAGATTAACAATGTCAAAAAATTAACAACAAAAAAGTCATCTGTAATTAGACCTGTGACTAAGAAACCAACGTTCTATCCACCACCCTTATTCCTTTTTTTAGAGAGGACTGTAGGTACTGTTGGGTGGTTGTGTTCTGTCTTGCAAGGTGGCCTGGAAGTCACTACATGGCAAGGCTAGCCTCAAACTCACAATCTTTCTGTTGTTTGAGCCTCCAAAGCACCACCTCACCTGGCTTGTAATTATGCCTTGAAAATTCTAAGTCCCATCATTAAAAACAAAAGACTGAAAAGAAAAACTAGAGACTTGTTCAATTCTTTGCAGCTGCTTGGAAGCAGAGAACCTTTTTAGGCCGCACCTGCCAGAAATCCATCTAAGTTTGGAATGGGGCCTAGGAGTTGGTTATCTTTAAAAAGTCCCTCAGGGGAGCCTGGCGTGGAGGTGCTCGCCTTCCATCCCTGAGGCAGGTAGATCGCTGTGAGTTCCAGACCAGCCAGAGCTACAGGAGACACTGGCTCAAAACAAAGTTCCCCGTGGGCTCTGATCACCCTGGTCTGTCACCCGCTTATATACTTGACTGAGGTCTGTTTCCGACCCTCCCGACACTGGCTGTCTGGAAAACGACTGAAGCTGTTCCTGCACCTACCTCCGGCCACCCTGCCTGCCATCTTTGTGCTCCACCTCCTCCCCGGAGTAGGTACCTCCTCCAGCAATAGTAAACACAAGGCAGGCACAAAGGGGGCGACCTCAAGCCCAGGAAATGCTGCCAGATCCGACCCACCGTGGGAGACGGAGGCTGACTCGGCTAACACCGTTTTCTCCCCGAGCCGTAAATTCGCTCAAAGACGGTGTGAAGGAGGGGGGGTCAAAGGTCGGGGGGGGCGGTTCTCGCATAGCCAGGGGCCAGGGTCTCGACAACGAAGACGAGCCCCGAGTACGCGGCAGGCCGGTCGCCCAGCGCGCCCACACGCCCGGCACCTCCGCGGGGCCGAGCGCTCAACGCCCGGGCCGCCACAGGGGTTGCTAGGAAACAAAAAGGCTCCACGTTCTCTGCCTCTGCCCTCCGGCCTGGCGCGGAGGACGAGGGAGGCCGCCGGGAGGCCCCGGGCGCAGAGAGCGGGCGACGGGGGCCAGGCCGGCGGCGGGGAAGGCCGGGGCGCGCGGGGCGCGGGCGCGGGGCGTCTACTCACACGTGCTGACAGGCCGCGATCCGCACCGGCGTCTTGAGCACCTCCTGACACACGGGGCAGTAGAAATCGTCTTCCGTGTAGGACGTGGCCGCCGAGAGCTCCTCGGACATGGCGAGGGCTGGGCGGGAGAGGCGGCGGCGCCGGCGGGGGCCCGGGTGGCGGTGGCGGCCCTCGGCCCGACGGCCCGACCGAGCCCTGAGGGGGGAAGGAACGGTGTCAGGAAGCGGCTCGCTCAGGAAGCGGCCAGCGCCAGGAAGGGGGCGGGGCTCGGGGGCGGGGCGGAACGCCGAGACAAGGCAGCAGCACGAGCAGGCCCCGCCCATTCTCGGCGGGCACGCGGCGCGAAGGCGGGGCTTAGCGGGCGGGGCGGCAGAAGACGCACTCATTGGTTGCGCCGCGGCTTCTATCGCCGGCGCGCGCCGAAGCCCCACCCCTCCCGGCCGCCATGGTGCCGAGGCCCCGCCCCCAGCGGCCAGGCGCCGCCGCTACCCGGTTCCGCGGCCCGCGGCCCGCCCGCTCCTCGCGGCCCGCCCGCTCCTCGCGGCCCGCCCTCCGCGCTCTGAGCACTTCCGCGCGGCCCGCCCGCCCCTCCGTCGCCTCCGCCGCGCTCCCGGGCCTCACCTCGCGTCCCCGAGGCGCGCCGGGCCTTAAGCGCCCTCTCCGTCACGGGCCGGCCGAGCGCGGTCGTCTGACTCCAGCCCCGCGGCGCGCAGGCCTCACGGGACTGGGCCCGACCGAGGCTCGTGGAGCGCTGTCGAACCCCCACCCCCGGAGCCGCAGTCCCTCGGCATTGCGAGGCCTGCAGCCCGCCCGCAGGTCACCGCCCACCGCCGGGCGGGGGCGTGGTAGCCTCCCCGGCCCCCAGGCAACCGGGGCGGCGCGGCGGTGGATTGTGACGAAAGCAATAGGCGGCGGGCTTCACTCGTAGCCTAGGCCGCCCGCAGTATGGATTCCGTTTCTTGTCCTCTTACTGCGTTTCCTGTGCATTTTAATTTCGTTCTCATTGTCTCTCTCTCGTTTTCCAAATATTACTAATATAAAGGATCTGATTTTCATTATTTGCACTGGCCACGTTTGGATTCACAATCTGGTTAGTCGTCTGTAATTGGGGAGACTGAGATAGACAGCCTGAGCTGCTGTGGAATTTAAACTTTGGTTTTAAACAAAAAGACAGATTTGCACGTTTCAGACTAGTCACATTGACATTCCACCTTAATACCTTTTTGATTAAAGAGGGTGAGAATGATAGATTGGAAGAAGAATGAGCTAGAAGCATGTACCTACACATTCCATCTAAGTCACTAATTCGTTATTTTTGCCTCACTTTGGAAACAAGTGTGTAGTCTTGAATGAGCCCTTAATTCCCAGATAAAACCACATGAAATAGGAACACAAGTAGGGGGAAAGAGAAGGTAAGGAAAATCCACAGTATATGAGGGAATCTTCAGTAAACTTTAAAGTTCCAATGTCATCCCGTGCCAAAAAGGGTTTTGTTTAAATTCTTAAAACACAGTCTAAATTAATTATAATGTCATCTAAGACACTAGCTAGGGGGACGGGGATGGCTCAGTGGTTATGAGCACTGGCTGTTCTTCCAGAGGACACATTCAATTCTTAGCACTCATATGGCAACTCAGGGCCATCTGCAACTCCAGCTCTAGATCTGACTTCCTCTTCTGGCCTCCATGGGCACTGAACATGAAGGTGCACGGGCATCCATGCAGACAAAACATTCAGAAAAGAAAAAAATGCAAAGAAAAGTTATTTTTTTACAAAAGACTTGCTGGATGGTGGTGGTGCACGCCTTTCTTTAATCCCAGCACTTGAGAGGCAGAGGCAGGCAGATCTTTGAGTTCGGGCCAATCTAGTCTATAGCGAGTTCCTGGACAGCCAGTGCTACACAGAGAAACCTGTCTCCAAAAAAAAAAAAAAGACCCTAGTCAGGTCCTACTGCAGTTCATCACTGTCATTGTCCTTCCTACTGTAAAGTAGAAACTGGTAGGATACTGGTCTGGACAGAGCTCACGTCACACCAGGCTAGACTAATGTGGAGTCAGCCAAAGTCCTGTGCTATCAAATTTGAAACTAAATTATCTGTCCTTGGTATAAAAACAAACAAACAAAAAAAACCAACATCAGGAAGGAAAGTGAGAAATAGCCATCTAGGGAAGTCTCCTGCGCTTTACCTCAGCTGACTGGAATCCTTGTTCTAATCCTGCAGCCAGACTCCTCTACTCAAAACAACACTGCTTTACTTGATGGAATGGGGTGTTGTGGATTCACAAATTGCAAATAAAATTGAGATTTCAAAATTTATACCAAATAGCAAGACCATATCTCAAGAAAGAAAGAAAAACTTGCGAGGAGATGGGTTTCTAGAATAGCTAACTCCTTCTACCAGGATATAACTGCTTGTATTCTTGTTCTTTTTGCTCCATAACATCGAGTACAGTGGAAGTGGAAGCCGGGCAGGAAAGCTAATATTAGCTTGAAATTTCCTGGGAGGGGAAAGAACATGTGATAGGCGGGACATGCTAGCTTCTCAAATCTCCATAGATGTATTCAGACGCCAATGTCACTGTTTGATAGTGTATATAAACTCATTCCACTCATCTGACCACTTTAGGAAATATAGTATCAATATGATATTCTGCTTTTTATTTACTTACAATTTATACAATATATTCTAATCATGTCCCCCCTCCCCTGTCACCTTCCAGATCCTCCCCAACTCCTTGCCTATTCAACTCTATGCCTCTTTTTCTCTCTTTACAAAACAAACAGGCAGCCAGGCAGTGGTGGCACACACCTTTAATCCCAGCACTTAGGAGGCAGAGGCAGGAACAGAGTTTGAGGCCAGCCTGGTCTACAAGAGCTAGTTCTAGGACAGGCTCCAAAGCTACAGAGAAACCTTGTCTCGAAAAACAAAAACCAAAACAAAACAAAACAAACAACAACAAAAAAAAAACAGGCAGGAAGGAAACAGAATAAAAGTAAATAAGGGGCTGGAGATATGATTCAATGGTTAAGAGTACTTGCTACTCGTGTGTGTGTGTGTGTGTGTGTGTGTGTGTGTGTGTGTGTGTGTGTGTGTGTGTGTTTTAAAGATTTCTTTATTATGTATACACACACCAGAAGAGGGCACCAGCTCTCATTACAGATGGTTGTGAGCCACCATGTGGGTGATGGGAATTGAACTCAGGACCTCTGGAAGAGCAGCCAGTGCTTTTATAGAGGACTCAGCTTTAATACCCAGCACCCACATGGTAGCTCATAAACATCTGTAACTCCAATTCCAGGGGATCCAATGACACCTGCTGGCTTCTAAGAGCACAGCCACACAGGCAGTACACAGATATACATGCAGGCAAGACACATAAATAAAATAGCAAAGTTATTTTTTAAGTAAATAAATACGGTGGAAAAAAAACACACACACAATATGATATTCTTTAAAGTCATTCCTAAGAATACCTAACAATGAAGTTAATCTTATGATTTTAATTTTGTTTCATCCTCTGTAATCCTGACTTTCCATGTGTCTGTTTCAAATATATTTATACTACTCCCTATATTCTAAATTGTTTGGTGTAGCTGTAAGCATGTAGTTGGTAGCATGCACAAATCCATCAACAAATTTGTTTTAAGAACTGGGCATGCATCTTTTAATCTTCTAGTTCCTGTGTGAACTAGAAATACCACTTTCAGTGAGCCCCATGGGCACTGTATTCTAGCAATGTTACCAAAACTTAAAAGTGGTTCTGATGCGTGTCCCAACCTGAAAGTTAATTCACCACAACAGTTCCTTGTTTTCTGCTAATATTTGGAAATGTTTAGTTTAAAGAGTTTGTCCTTCAGTGTTCACATGAGATCTGGAAAAAGATTTTCTGTGTGCATTTGCTCAGACAGGATTCCAGCCTGACCTTTAGCTCCTTTAAAAGTTTGGCTTAGGTTCTCCTTGCTTTTCACTGACTGTGCCTGAGAGCCACATGTCACCCCTTTCTGTCAATTGATTTGAACATTGATCTTTTCTACTTATGCTTACGAAGAGGGTGGGAAGGGAGATGCTATAACCAATAGCTTCTAAGAGAACAGAGCTTTGGACAAGAACGCTTGTTCTTTGGGAGCTTCTGATGCTATAGCCTCCGAGCTTGGGGCAGATGAGGCTTTGCGTGTCTCAAGTGCAGTAGCCCGCCAGAGTCTGAGACCGTGGAGTCTGTGAAGACTCCTTGGTGCTTTAGACTCCTTAGCTCCTGTGTCCTCAGGTCAGTTTGTATCTGGTTTTATGGTGCCGTTGCCTTCTCCCACCTAGTTCTGAAATAAACAGTGTGAGTGGGAACATTGATTTATATACTTCTTAGGCTCCTAGAAATCAGTGTAGTCCCTACTTACTCATTCTGAACTCCAGTTCTAGCACGAATAATAAAAACCCAGGGACATATACTGGGGTTCAGCCTGAAGACCAGAAAAGCAAAGCAGCAAAGCCACTAGAGAGCTCTTACCTCTGTGAAATCTTCAAACTGAAAGAGAGAGTTCCTTTCTCATCCCACTTTAGAGTGCTCTCTAGTGCTGGGATTAAAGGCATGCACCATCAGGCCTCTATGGTTAACTAGTGTGGCTGCTGGGATTAAAGGTGTGCCACCACTGCCTGGATTGTATGATTGACTGTGTGGCTGTTTTGCGTTCTGATCTTTAGGCAAGCTTTGTTTATTAAAATACAAATGAAATATCACTGCATCCAATTCCTTTTCTGCTTCCCTGAAACATGTCAGAGCATGTTTCTGAGTCCTCTGTAACACTGGGCTGTAAGAGACCTGTTTACATCCTGTAAACTGGAATCAGTCTTTGGGACATTCAGGGTTCACCCCAAGGTTACATTGCCACTTACTGGGAAGGGCTGGGACCGTATCTGTATTGACTGACTGACCTTCAATAAAATGTTACTAGGCCTGAAAAAAAAAAAAAAAGAACTGGGCATGTTGGGACAAACCTGTAATCAGCACTCATACCAGCAGAAAGAAGTTCAAAGTTAGCCTTAGGCACAAAATGGGCTTTTCATGAGACCTTGTCTCAAAAATTAAATAAACAAGAAAATAATTTTCTTTCTTGACAGAGCCTGACTTTGTCTCAATGTAAAACTTCAAAAGCCCATTTTGTTGGTTAAATGATTGCTTTAGAAGAACTGGAAAACTAAAAGAATGAAAGGCTCAGGTTTCACCTTCTGTTTGCTTCATGACCTTAAGCTACAAATGCCTGAAAATGTGTCTTCTTAGATTATGATCTTGAGCTGAGCTTGCATAGCAATGACTCCGTAGTTAAGCATGCTTAGGAATGGACGTGACTATATAGAGGCCCTGAAGACAAATCCCCATGATTCCTTAGTTCAAGGAAGGAATTGATGTGGGAATCTCTCTCTCTCTCTCTCTCTCTCTCTCTCTCTCTTACACACACACACACACACACACACACACACACACACACACACACACACACTGCTCTAGGCTCACCCATCCTGCAGCAGGTAAGACAAGGTACTACCCTGTTATGTTGTGACTGTGCTTATTCTGCCTTTACACTCACCCTGAAATGAACTCACTGTCAGTTTTGTTTCAGGGGAACTTTTAAAATGCAAGCATCAAAAACTTGGTCAGGCCAGCAAGTCTGCTGAATTGAAGAGCCAAGCCTGGGGCTGGGAAGCTGGCTCGGTGGTAGAGCTGTTGGCCAGCATGGGTGTGCTCCTGAGAAACTAGGGCTTAGACTCCCAGGTAGGCAGACAGATAGGGAGATGGACCATGACTGGGTAATAAAGATGACTGTAACACCTGTGCCTGCCTTACTCTCGGTACAGTTGTGCAGTTGTGCGAGCCGGGCAAGGGCCTGACAGGAGTGACTCATTCAAAAGATCAGCCGATTGCCTTATGTACCTGGCTGTTGCATGATGGATACCCCCAGGCAGGTGGGAAATTACCACGCCCAAGATGGAGTCAACAATGCCCTATAGCTAATCACGGGGGGGGGGGGCACAGAGGAAGCACAGGAACAAACAGGAAATGCTGGCTGGCCAGAAACTGTCCTCAAAATGAACCCCGGGAGCAGGGGTAGACCCATGGGCCCTACAAGGAACTTCCAAGGTGGCTGGCTTCTTCCTCGACTTCTTGATCTGAGACAAATCCTGGCCGCTTAAGACAAAGGCTTTGTAGGCCCCTGCCTCCCAAAGACTGACTCAACAAGTTCATGACTGGGTTAGGGCTTGTCTTTCTTCAAACCGACCAACTCTAAATTAGGGAAGGAAAACTCTTCAGAGATTTTAAAACTTCCAACCCTCCAGAAAACCATGGATTTCTCACCTTCCCATGTGGCCCTTCTGCTTTGTAGAGGGCCTTTTTCACCATGTAAAAGCAAAGAGCCTTTATTCTTTTTTTTAAATTATGTTTATTATTTTTTTTTAACCATTCAAAATTTCCACTTCCTCCCCTCCTCCAGCCTTAAGAGAGGGCAGGGTACCCTGCCCTGTGGGAAATCCAAGGCCCTCCTCCCTCCATTCAGGCCTAGGAAGGTGTGCATCCAAATAGACTAGGATCCCAAAAGGCCAGACATGCAGTAGAATCAAATCCCAGTGCCATTATCATTGGCTTCTCAGTCTGCCCCAATTGTCAGCCACATTCAGAGGGTCCAGTTTGATCACATGCTCGTTCAGTCCCAGTCCAGCTGGATATGGTGGGCTCCCATTAGATGAGGCACACTGTCTCAGTGGGTGGACCAACCCTTGTGGTCCTGACTTCCTTGCTCATATTCTCCCTCCATCTGCTCTTCAACTGGACCTTGGGAGCTCAGTCCAGTGCTCCCACGTGGGTCTCTGTCTCTTATCTCTGTCACGAGCTGTTTGCGAGTATTGCTATGAGGACTCAGTGCCCTTCTCCCCAGAGAGTGATGAGTAACCAGACCAAGCAAGAGAATGGTCTTTCTAATGATTCTTTACTAGCAACTTCAATATACAATGTATCAATGGGGTTTACAATCTTAATAGGCATGGGGGATCGATGATGGGTAACACACAGGCAATTCAATATCACAATTATTAATCCTACTAGTCCTAATACATAAAACCAATTTCTAATTTCCATTTGACTTCAGTACAGCTAACATTTCTTGTTTTAAAAGATTTATTATATATACAATGTTCTGCCTGCATGTATGCCTACAGGCCAGAAGAGGGCACTAGATCTCATTATATCATTATAGATGGTTGTGAGCCACCATGTGGTTGCTGGGAATTGAACTCAGGACCTCTGGAAGAGCAGCCAGTGCTCTTAACCTCTGAGCCACCTCTCCAGCCCCAATTAACATTTTTTTTGTTGTTGTTTTTCCGAGACAGGGTTTCTCTGTGGCTTTGAAGCCTGTCCTGGTACTAGCTCTTGTAGACCAGGCTGGTCTTGAACTCACAGAGATCTGCCTGCCTCTGCCTCCCAAGTGCTGGGATTAAAGGCGTGCGCCACCACCACCCAGCCCCAATTAACATTTCTTAATCTTATCAGTTATCCATAAAATGAAATACTTAACCTCAATACAACTTATCAATTAACAATTCCTAATCTTATCAATTATCCATAAAATAAAACACTTAACATTTCACACACTACACACACATATAACATTTCACACACCAAACATGTATTAATGCATCTATGCTCTTAACATTTCACACACTCATTAAATAGCATCATACAACCTGATATTCTTTTGTAGTCCTGAAAAGGACTTTTGGGTTTCTTTAGGCTGGATGCCCGATCACAGTGGGGGCTTGACCGCGAAGCTCAACTCTTGACCCCGTAGTCTGTGCTCGGGAGATAAAGCATTCGATGTCTTGCTCTCAGGCTGGTACCGGGTGCTGGATCAATTCTTGCCCACGTAGTCTGTGGTCTGGTGCTATCTATCTCGGAATGCAGGGCCTTTGGACTCTGCTTTCAGGTGACCAAGTCTCGGGGAACAGACATTCAATGTTCTGCTCTCAGGAAATGAGGCTTTGCACTCTGGAGGCAAAGCATTAAAGGTTTAGGCAAGGCGTTAAATGTTTCTGCTTTTGGGAGGCAGGCTTGGAGGATCTCTCTCTACTAGGCTTAGCTTGCCCGGGGCCATCGTGAAGTGAGATACCTACCCTGCTTCTGCCCTCTCTTTTTATGCCAGTTTGAACCTGCCTCTCGTCTGATCCTTCTGATTGCCAGATGTCCTAGGTTATCAGTGTTGCCTGACCACAGAAGGGTGGGGGTCCTTCTCGTGTGGCAAGATTACTTTCGTTACCAAGTGCTGGGTGCAGCCTCCCCCATATGGCAGAGCCAGATGGGTGTGGCAGCCTCCAAGTGGTCAAAATGTTCTCTTAATATTTCTCCTTAATAATTTTCTACTTCACACAGTTTTCTTACTTAATTTCCTATTTTCTTTTTTTTAAAGATTTATTTATTTATTTATTTTATTTACTTATTTATTATGTATACAGTATTTGTCTCCATGTCTGCCTACATGCCAGAAGAGGGCATCAGACCTCATTATAGATGGCTGTAAGCCACCATGTGGTTGCTGGGAATTGAACTCAGGACCTCTGGAAGAACAGTCAGTGTTCTTAACCTCTGAGCCATCTCTCCAGCCCCCCTATTTTCTAAATTATACTTATCCTATATTTTCTATATTATACTTATCCTTATACTATAGCTTTCCTTCTTTACCTACACTACAGATTCCTCTTTTTTTATTCAGAGGGATCTGTTTCCATGCTGATTACAATCTCCATCTGTCGCCGGATGAAGGTTCTATGGTGATATTCAAGATAGTCATCAGTCTGACTATGGGACAAGGCCAGTGCAGGCACCCTCTCCTCCACTGCCCAGGGTCCTAGCTGGGGACATCCCCGTGGACACCTGGGAACCCCTCTAGAGCCAAGCCACTTGCCAAACCCAAAATGGCTCCCTTAACTAAGATATCTTCTTCCCTGCTCCCATATCCGTCCTTCCTCCATCTCAACCACCCCACTCCCCCAAGCTCTCCCCAACCCTCCTTCTCCCTTCTCTCTCCCCCTCTCCTCTTCCCCCCACCCCACCCCCATCCCCATGCTCCCTGGCGATCTTGTGTGCTTCCAAAATATGAATATGGTAGGTACTCACTCATTAGTGGAGTCTAGCCATAAACAAAGGACATTGAGCCTATAGTTTGCGATTCTAGAGAAGTTAAGTAATAAAGTGAACCCAAAGAAAAACATATATAGATCCTCCTGGAAAGAGCCTTTATTCTTACACAAGTTTGCAAACTTGGACTCTCCATGTGTCCAACATATGGTCAGAGAGTCCCAAGCTCAGTTAGGTTTGGGTTTTTATGGTAGCAAAGATGGGGGTGAGAGCTTTCTAAGGTTCAGGACCCCTGATTGGCTGACATTTGTCTAGGGGTGTCCTGGTGAAAAGTGATGGGTGTGTGTTGGCAGGTGATCCTATCTACAATGGTTTTCCAACCATTAGGAATTTCCAACATTAGGAATTTCCTTTAGATAGTCTGTTCCTTGGTGGCTCCTGGGTGGTCTCAGTTTGTGGTCTTTCTTGGAACCAGGTATTGCCTTAGGGAAAACTATTGAGACTTGGGCCTCTATTGAGCTTGTCATGGCTGGGTCCTACACTACGCAGTGAGATTTTGTTGAGAAAAAAACGCAAAGGGGATGGGATGTAGTTCAGCTGGTAGTGTGGTGAGGCCTGGGGTTCAGACTCCACTACCATAAAAACTAGGTGTAGAGACATACACTTACATTCTCTCTGGGAAGGTGAAAGCAGGGGAATCAGAAGCTCAGGTGAGGGGCTCTACCAGGCCTGAACATGGTGAACATGGCTCTGGCAGGCCCAGCATGGCAAACATGGCTCTGGCAGGCCCAGCATGGCAAACTGGCTCTGGCAGGCCCAGCATGGCGAACATGGCTCTGGCAGGCCCAGCATGGCGAACATGGCTCTGGCAGGCCCAGCATGGTGAACATGGCTCTGGCAGGCCCCCAGCATGGCAAATATGGCTCTGGCAGGCCCCCAGCATGACAAACATGGCTCTGGCAGGCCCAGCATGGCAAATATGGCTCTGGCAGGCCCCCAGCATGACAAACATGGCTCTGGCAGGCCCAGCATGGCAAACATGGCTCTGGCAGGCCCAGCATGGCAAACATGGCTCTGGCAGGCCCAGCATGGCAAACATGGCTCTGGCAGGCCCAGCATGGCGAACATGGCTCTGGCAGGCCCAGCATGGCGAACATGGCTCTGGCAGGCCCCCAGCATGACGAACATGGCTCTGGCAGGCCCGAGCATGGCAAGCATGGCTCTGGAAGGCCCCCAGCATGGCGAACATGGCTCTACCAGGGCTAGGCTTTGCTCTTCCCCTATTCCTTCTGCCTTGCTAAAATAGATTACATTGCTAAAGCTAGCCACCCAGATCCATTCCCTTATTTGCGACTTCCTCCTGAGGCTGACTACCAAGGTCCAGCTTTCAAAGTATCAAAGTCTAGCAATCAAAAGCCCCCTTTGGCAGCCCTAATTAACTTGTCCAATCAAATTAAACACCTGGTCCTAACATGCATTTTTCCCTATCTCTTTATGACCTGAGGGCCATGTCTGTCTCCTCTCTCTGTAGGGTCAGTCCTTTGTCCCTCCAGGGCAAATATGCCTTCCCCTTCCCCTTTGTTCCCTTCTCCTTCTCCCTCTTTCTTCATTTTCTGTATTTGTCTCTTATTCCCTGCCTTTTGTCCCTCTGGGGCAAATAAATCTCCTTTGTTCTGAGAATTTGGTCTTGGGATCTGGGGCAGTTGAATGTAATTGGCCCCATAATCTCATAAGAAGTGGCACTATTAAGAAGTGTGGCTTTGTTGGAGTGGGTATGCCCTTGTTACAGGAAGTGCATCATGGTGGGGTAGGCTTTGAGGTTTCCTATGCTCATAATACCACCCAGTGTCTCAGTTGACTTTTTGTTGCTTGCAAGATATTTCAGCTTCTATTCCAGCACCATGGCTCCCTACACACTGCCATGTTCCCCACTGTGACGATAATGGACTGAACCTCTGAAACTGTAAGGAAGCCTCAGATACAGGGTTTCTCTGTAGCTTTGGAACCTCTCCTGGAACTAGCTCTTATAGACCAGATTGGCTTCGAACTCACAAACATCCACCTGCCTCTGCCTCCCGAGTGCCGGCATTAAAGGCGTGTGCCACCACTGCCCGGCTCGATGTTTTCATTTCTAAGAAACCCTAAGACGGCCCCTTCCCAGGGTCATATAAACTTCCTTTGCTATATTGCACTCTGGACATCAGCACGTCTTCATTACATGAAACTTCATCTGGGAAAAACATGCATGAGAATTTTAGCCCTGTCCAGCTTCATACACCATAGTCCAGGCTATTTGAGAGACTGAGGCAGAAGGATCACTAGGTCCCAGGAGGTCAAGGCCAACCTGGGTAACACAACAAGACCCCCCCCCAAAAGAAACCAACCCCCACTCCTAAGTGTGTCACTCAGTGGTAGAGTACTTGAGATAACTAAGCTGAGATGGGGTGGGGAGGCTAGGGATGGAGCCGAGTGGTAGGATGCTTGCCTGGCATGTGCAAGGTCCTGGGCTCCATCCCCATCATTGCAAAATGTTAAAATGGGGTAGCGGGGTAATCATGGTGGTACACAGCTTAACCCAGGCAGAGGTAAGAAGTTCTTTGTGAATTCCAGGCCAGCCTGGTCTACACAGTGATTTCCAGGCCAGTTGGGTCTACGTAATGAGACCCTGTCTCAAAACACAAATGAACAAAAAAGTTAAAATGGGGGGATCCTCCTCTGGCTGGCACTCAGCGAGAGAACACCACCAGCAGCACATGGAAGGTGAAAAGGTCAGACAAGGCCGAGGGCTTTGAGCTCTATCAGAAATCTGATCAGAAACCATGGGTGAAAACCAGCACAAGGAGTTTCTCAGTCTATATTTACACGCTTTATTTTTGAAAGTTTAGGAACACTCCAGGGAGATGACTTTAATTTTATTTCAAATTTCATTGACAACTATAATTTACTAGACTTGTTTTTTTTTTTAAAAAAAAAACCGCTCGTGTGTGTGTGTGAGAGAGAGAGAGAGAGAGAGAGACAGAGAAACAGAGAGAACAAGAACTGGGGTGGGAAAAACAACACTAATGTAGACTCTTATGCACTGAAGAGACAGCTCAGTATAACAAACAAGAAGACCTGACCTTGATTCCCCAGAATTCGTAGTGTTTGTTTGTTTTTAAAAAGCCAGGAATAAGCCAAGTGGTGGTGGGTGCAGACCTTTAATGCCAGTACTCAGGAGGCAGAGGCAGGCAGATCTCTGAGTTCAAGGCCAGCCTGGTCTATAAGAACTAGTTCTAGGACAGGCTCCGAACTACTGAGAAACCCTGTCTCAAACCTCCCCCCACCCCACCCCCCAAAAAAGCCAGGAATAGCAGTCTGCATCTGTAATCCCAGTGTAGGTAAGGCAGCAACAGGAGGATTCTTAGGATTGACTGGCCAGCTGGTCAAGCCAAATTAGCAAAACCCATGTTTAGTGAGGACCTTGTCTCCAAAAATAAGGTGGAGCTGGGAATAGTGGTGTACATCCTTTGAGGCAGTGGCAGGTGGATCTCTGTGGGGTTGGGGCCATAGCAAGTTCCAGGCTCGCCAGAGCTACATAATGAGATCTTTGCCTCAAAATAAAAAATCCAGTGGAGAGTGATTGATGAAGACATCAGTCTCTGACCTCCATGCAGTCCTCACATGCACACAAGCACTCACACAAACGAAAACCCATCTAGATAATTAGAATTTTTTTAAGATTATTGGGGGGGTGGTAGAAAGATGGCTCAGCACCTGTAACTCCAACTCCTGGGTATCTGATGCCCTCTTCTGACCTCCATGAGCAACAAGCAATACATACATGCAGGCAAAACACTTATAAAATGAATGCATCTAGGGGCTGGAGAGATGGCTCAGCGGTTAAGAGCACTGACTTCTTCCAGAGGTCCTGAGTTCAATTCCCAGCAACCACATGGTGGCTCACAACCACCTATAATGAGATCTGGTGCCCTCTTCTGGCCTACAGGCAGGATACTGTATAAATAAATAAATAAATCTTTAAAAAAATGAATACATCTAACGCAAAGATTTTATTACTTTCTGTGTTTCAGTGTTTTGCCAGTCTGTATGTCTGTGCACCATGTGCACACAATGCTGGCAAAAGCCAGAAGATGGCCCTATGGGTGTTGGGAATTGAACCTAGAACAGCCCATTTTGATCACTTTTAAATATACAGTGTCATAGTATCAGCTATATACCTTGTTTGTACAACAGGTTTTAGAACTTTGCCTACTACTGAACTGAAACTCTATACCCATTAAACAATAACTCCCAATTTCCTCCTTTCAACTGCTGGAAACCATTCCATTTTTTGTTTCTATGAATTGTATTAGTTTACTACATATTTTTAACGGGGAAGGCTAGGGGTGTTGTTATGTGGTAGAGAATTTGGGCAGCATGTGCAAGGCCCTCGGATGAGTGCCCAACACTGGGGGTGGGGGGAATGTTATTCCCCGTCTGTACCAGGCTTTTCTTTTGGTCACCAACTAGCTCCCAAATCATGACACTGAGACTTATTATTAGTTTTGAATGCTGGGTCTCACTTAGGCTCATTTCTGGCTAGTTTTTTTTAACTTAGAAGCTTCTCTTTATCTACCTTTCGCCTCGGGGGTTTATTGCCTTTCCTACTTCTGTACGTCTTACTTTCTTTGCTTCTCTACGTCAGGCTGGCATCCCCCTGGCTTCTTGCCGCAGCATAATTCCTCGTTCTCTCATCCTCCTTCTTGTTCTTCTCTTCTCTCAAGCCTAGATTTCTCCTCCTGCCTGCCCTCCCCACCTATCCTTTCTCTGCCTAGCTATTGACTGTTCCGTTCTTTATTATACCAATCAGGCAGGCGAGGTGAAACAAATACAACCTTTTTTTCATAATTAAACAAATGCAGCATAAACAAAAGCAACACACCTTTGCACAATTAAAGTCATATTCTGCAGTATAAACAAATGTAACACATCTTTGCCTAGTTAAATAATATTCTACAACACCCGTGTAAGGGGTTTCAAACCAGCAGACCACAACCTTGAAATCAAAGGATAATATAATGCTGCATTTTAGGCCCTCTGTTTGAGAGAGAGAGGGGGGGGTATGAATATCTGTGAGTTTGAAGCCATCCTGGTCTATATAGAGAGTTCCAGGACAGCCAGGGCTACATAGTGAGAGCCTGTCTCAAAAACAAAACAAGAGCTAGATGAGATGGCAGGTGCTAGTAATCCTAGCATTTCCGTGACAGAGTTCGAGGTTAGTAATCCTAGCATTTCCGAGACAGAGTTCGAGGTTAGTAATCCTAGCATTTCCGTGACAGAGTTCGAGGTTAGTAATCCTAGCATTTCCGTGACAGAGTTCGAGGTTAGTAATCCTAGCATTTCCGTGACAGAGTTCGAGGTTAGTAATCCTAGCATTTCCGTGACAGAGTTCAAGATTGTTTCAGCTATACATTGAGTCTGAGGACAGTATGGGCTGAGATCCTGCCTCAAAAAAAAAAAATCTCACTAAGGTTTGAAGTCTAGTCTTGTCCTCCTTACACAGCTCATTAGGTCTAAATTCTCTTCCTGCTTCAGCCTCCAAAATCCCAGGATTAGAGGGATGTGCCACCATCCCTGGCTCTGATAGACAGCTTTGCCATGGTAACTTTTAGTTAATTTTACTCAAACTTGGGAAACATTAACAAATGAAAGATGTGTTCTTTTGTTTTGTTTTGATTCAGGTAAGGTGGCACACATGTCTAATCTGTGTTCCTAGGAGGCAGAGGCGGGCAAATTTCTGACTTCTAGGCCCAGTCGGAGCTCTATGTTAAGATCCTGCCTAAAAAAGAAGATGTGTTCTCTTCTGGCTGGAGAGATGATTCAGTGGTTAAAAGTATTGGCGGCTTCTTTTTTTTTTTTCTTTTTTTCTTTTTAAAGACAGTGTTCTGTCTTCATATGCTTGCAGGCCATAAGAGGGCAGCAGATCTCATTGTAGATGGTGAAAGCCACCATGTGGTTGCTGGGAATTGAACTCAGGACCTCTGGAAGGGCAGTCGGTGCTCTTAACCACTGAGCCAGCTCTCCAGCTCCTCTTTTTTTTTTTTTTTTTCAAGACAGGGTGTCTCTCTGTAGCTTTAGAGCCTGTCCTGGCACTTGCTCTGTAGACCAGACTGGCCATGAATTCACAGAGATCCGCCTGTCTCTGTCTCCCGAGTGTTAGAATTAAAAGCATGCGCCACCACCACCTGGCTGCTCTCACAGAGAACCTGGGTTCAATTCTCAGCACCCACATGGCAACTTACAACTGTATTTCCAGTTCCAGGGCATCCAATGCCTCTAGCCTAAGGGTTCCTGAATGCACATGGTGTATATGCACACACTCAGGCGCGCACGCGTGTGCGCGCGCACACACAAACACACACACACACACACACACATTTAAATTAAAACTTTTTAAATGTGTATTTTCTGAACTATAAGACTGTATATTTCATGGACCAAACTGATCTCAATATAAGGCTAAGGATAACTTTGAACACCTGTTCCTCCTACCTGAACCTCCTCAATGCTGAGATTATGGGCAAATCTAATCACACCTACTTTATTTGGTGCTAAGGTTTGGATGTACAGATTTGTGTGAGAGGCAAGCACTCTAGGACTCATGCCCAGCCCACAGGCAATGTAGCAGCACTACAATGTAGACCCAGAGTCCCACGTATCTCGGGCTTGACCGCAACTCCTTCAGTAACTGAAGGTGGCCATCAACAATACTAAGCAAGCTTTCTTACTGAGCTACTCTCCACCTCTTTATTTTTAATTGTTGCTAAGTAACATCTACCACAAACGTAATTTTCATTTAGTTCAGTAGTTCTCAACTGAAGATCCTATGTCCCAGCAAACATGGTTGTCCTAACAAGGAAAAGCATGCTTTTGGCTTGGGATCTAGGCAGAAACTAAGAATATTCAGTATTCTACAGTGAGAAGGTAGACCCTCCTTACTAACACTCAAAATACCCGTAACAGCAGCGCAGTCTAGAAAACTTGGAACTCTGAGCACCATGGTTCCTGGTGGCTGTGAGCAGGGGGCTCCACTGGCACTGAGGAGGTGAGCCGGCCGGTGTGCACATGTCCTGCCCTAGCCCTGCAAAGAGGAGGGGAGGGGCTTCTCCAAACTACCTGGCCAGGAATAGTAATGCATGGCCACAGTCCCAGGACTTGCAGGGGAGCACATAGATAGAATGATCACAAGTTCAAGACCAGCCTGGGCTATGTAATCAGGGCTACATGGTAAAATTTTGTTTCGAAACAACAAAAATTGTATGGTGACTCATGCTTGTACTCCCAGCTACTTGAGAGGCTAAGACAGAGGATCACAAGTTCAAGGGCAGCCTAGGCAACTAATTGAGATTCAGCCTTAAAAAGGAAGAGGACTAGGGATGTAGTTTGGCACAAAAATGCTTTACCAGCATGTGTGAGGTCTTAGGTTCAATGCCCAGTACCACAAAAATAAAAAACCAAATACACACATTGGATATTTTAATGAAAGCAATGGTCCTGCCATTTTTATTTTTCATAATAATAGTTTTCAAAAGAAAAAGAATTATACATTTTAAATTCTGATCAAAGTTCTTTCTACATTTGAACAAGAATGAATCTCTTAGTACTTAAAATACCTTCAATGTGTGAGCATACAAAATATCATATGATAAACATTCAAAAAGCAGAGTAAGTTCACTTTGAAACGAAACCCATGTAATACCCATTAACAGTATGGAACCAACATTAGCACAGTCAGGGGTCTTAGGAGCTAACTCTTTACCACTGGTCCACAGTCATTTCATTTTCCACCCACAGTTTAGCAGAACTTAGCTTTAGCACGCCACTGGAATATTTTTCCCTTTGATACAGTTGTATCATAAGGCAGTATTTACAAAAAAGCACATGAAAAATTTGTATTGGCAATCAACACAGCTTTGACTACCGCTTTTGACTTTTTAAAGCAACGAATCACAAACACCTTTTTATAAAAAGGTATACGCACAGTGAAAGGATATCTACCTGCATGTCATTCTCAAACTGCAGCAATTCAGAACCCAAAAGCATTCAGGCGGCCAGCACTAACTTATCCTGTAGGTGACAAAATTAAAAACAAACCTCAGGTACAATTCTGAGTCTGTCCATGCATTGTTAGCAATGCATGTACTTAAAACGCAGCACTTTGGTTTTGGAGACAGAGTCACATGCAACCCCAGGCTGGCCTAAACTTGTTGTGTAGCTGAGGCTGGCCCCAAGCTTCTGATCTTTCTGCATTTACCTCCCAAGTGCTGGGATTACAGACTTTAGTCACCATGCCCAACTTAGAATTCAGTTGTTGGGCTTCTTACTTTATTATTTTTATGTTTTGTGTGTGTGCAGATGCTCATGCACCTGTGCTCGCTCGCTCGCTCTCAAGTGCTGGTGGAAGCCAGAGAAGCTGCTGCAGTGAGCTGTCCTGCATGGGTGCTGGACCTCAGACCTCATGACGGAACAGCAAGCACCCTTCAGCCAGACCCCTCCCCCAGCTATTACTTTTATGTGTGCTGATGTGAGTTCTGACATGAGCATGCATGGTGCATGTGCAGAGGTGAAGACAACTTTCCAGAGTCAGTTCTCCTTCCCCCCCTGAGCTGTCAGGGATCAGACTTGGATGCCAGACTTGCGCAGAGAGCCTTTACCTACTGAGCCATCTTGGTTATTCAGAATAGGCTGGTTTTTTTTCTTAGTTTTTTAATGTTTATTCTTATTTTATGAGCATTGGTATTTTGCCTAAATTTGTCTGTGTGAGGGCATCAGATGCCCTAGAGCTGGAATTACAGTTGTGAGCTGCCATGTGGGTGCTGGAATTGAACCGGGGTCCTCTGGAAGAGCAGCCAGTGCTCTTAATCACTGAGCCATCTCTCCAGCCCTCAGAATGGGTTTTTAAACTTACAAATGTAATGACTTTATGATTCTAAATTAACATAGAATGACTATGTTACACTGGCCAGCCACACATCAGTTCTTGGATGTAATCTAAGACCAAAAATAGAGAAATGAGTGAACAAAAGGGATGTCCTGAAGTCTTTTTCCTCCCTGCCTTTATAGCTCCCAAGTGACCTTGTCCAGGGTG
This sequence comes from Ondatra zibethicus, assembly GCA_004026605.1. Taxonomy (NCBI): domain Eukaryota; kingdom Metazoa; phylum Chordata; class Mammalia; order Rodentia; family Cricetidae; genus Ondatra; species Ondatra zibethicus. Next base: position 48,590 of record PVIU01000745.1, read on the forward strand.
GGAAAACAGTAGCAATATCAAAGTAGTCATGGAGAATTCATTAGAGAGATTTTAGAAACCAGTGGCCCACATCTATATCCCAGCACTAGGAGACAGAAGCAGGAAGATCACCTAATGTTCAAGGCCAGTCTGCCCTACACAGTGAGGTCTAGACCAGCCAGGTATACATATGGAGAACCTGTCCCACAAAGGTGGGGAAGAAATCACGGCACTTGATTGTGACAATGTTGATGTGCAATGAATGATGCTTATAAATTATTACAACTTAAGCTGTATTATGTTTGTGTATGTGTGTGTGGTACCCATTATATCAGTACTTTGTGAGAGCTAGTTCTCTTTTATGTGGGTCACAGGGATCAAAACTCAGATTGCTAGGCTTGGCAGCAAGTGCCTTTGCCTATTGAGCCATCTCACCAGCCCTTTAAAGAAGCTACTTTTAAGTCAAATAGCATTTCACCCTCAGGAGTTGATGGTCAGTCTTTGTTACCTTTTTTCTTCATTTCAAAATGGAAATTCTCATCAGTGTCCTGAATGTGTCATTAAAGAACCAAATGTGAAAACTCCAGTAATAATAAATACACATTATTTGCAGAACTGGGGGATAAAAGGGAGAGAATACAGCATAACAAAAGAATGTTGGCACAATAAACTATTTTTGAAAATGGGGAATAACTGCCAGGTATGGTAACATACACCTGTATCCTCACACACAGGAGGCTGAAGCAAGAGGATCTCCTGGACTACCATGACCACCATGCCTGGCCATGAAGTGTTCTCTCTTTAAACAAACACACTCTTGCTTCCCAGCTCTCTCCTTCAAACAGCGGCCACCTCAATAGCAGTAATTATCCGTAGAGAAAAAGGGGGTGGATTGAGATGGGGCCTTGTGTAGCCTAGGCTGTCCTTGACCTTGCCAGGTAGCTGAGGAAGATCTTGACCAGACTCTCCTTACAGGCACAAGCTACTATCCTGAGCTTCAGATTGTGGTTTGAAATACCATTCTGCACAGAAAGCAACCAGGCTTCTAAGAGAGTTGATGATTTCAGGTCCATAGTAGCAAACACAAGTTCAGCAGGGAAGATCTTGCCCTAGGAGACAGCAGGGAAGTAAAAAGTGTTCAAAGGACTCAGCCAACCTTCGAGGAGCAGCCAAAGAAAAGAGAAGTTGAACCTCAGTAAAGTGACATTGGTAATGGAAGGAAGTCCATTGATAGATGTCTAGATACATGAGTTCATAATGCTTTGTTTCTTTGGTTTTGAGACAGGGTCTCACACTATAGCCCAAGCAGGCATGCAACTTGTAGCCCAGATTGGCTTTGAAATTGAAACAATCCTGTTCTGTCTCTCAGAAATATGCATGTCACCATCCATGACCAATAATGCTTCTTATAACAACACATTAAGCTATACATTTTGTATCTGGTTTTTAGTATATGTGCTTTATTTTACACCTTTTAAGATGTTAAAATTAAAAACAAAGCCTGGGAATTCCATGCAAAATTACCAATGTGAAAACTTCAACCACGGATATCAACAGATAGGTCTTAAGAAATAACCTGCATTATAAAATAATTCTAAATAATAAGCTACAAATATTTGAAAAATATTCTATCAAATTTTATATGTGCATATATAGTATGTCAATAGTCAAGTTCACATAATTTTTTTTTCTTTTTTCAGTTTTTTAATGTTTTTTATGGTCTCATTAGTCAAGACTGGCCTTGCACTTCTGATTCTTCCTCCTCCCAAATACTTGGACTGCAGGCATGCATCACCATGCCCAGGTAACTATACATTCCAAACACAAAATCTGTTATAGTATTATGTACTGTAATTTGGTTAAAGTGGATTTTGTTGACTTCAAATTCTTTCCCTTCCTCCTTTCATGTAAGATTGTCCACATTCCTTTATTGGAGATTAGAGCATGAGGATTTCAATAAATTTCAGGTTTCCTTTAATGTCCACATTTTGTTCCTTTCTCCATCTTCTTGTGTCAAACAGAAATTGGTTATCTTGCCTAAGCATGATGACAGTCATGAACATGTAGCATTCTGCACAGCATCACCAATGTGCACACGGAGCTCCTGTACACATACTCAGCCTGTGTTTCTCCCATTTGCCAATGCTTGTGGAGCCGATTGCCTGTGGTTAAACATCTAAAAAACTCAAGAATGTAAAGGCAGATCTAGACCAGAATGAAAGCAGTTTTTGAATGCAACATGACAAAGACAAGTGTGTAACACTGTAGTACATTTTTCTCCATGAAACATTGACAGTTTCCCCCAGTCCTTCAAGCAGCATCTTAAATGGTACAAGGGAATGGTCCTTCGCTATTTATAAACTTATGTGGTGTTTGAGTGGTTCACATATTCAAGAAGTGAGCGGTCTAACACTCTTCGGATGAGGGCTTCCTCGATTATATCAAAGTCCTACAATAGAGAAGAATGGTTAGAAACGGCCAGTAGTGTTTCAGAAATGGGATGGGGTGAACAATGGTCAACGGAATGCTCATTTTTCAGGAATAAATTCCCTGAGTTACATGGCCTGTCCATCATTCCAGGAAGCCCGTCAGACCCAGAACTTACTCTGAGGTTACTGTTTCCTGTTCGACTTCACTGGCCTTTCAGGAATTGCCATCAAGTCTTAATTAATACAAAATATTAATTAATAGAGAATATAAAGAATGTGTGCTGGAGAAATGGCTCGGTGTTAAGAATACAAACTGCTTTTCCAGAGGGCCTGAGCTCAGTTCCTAGCACATACTGTGATGGCTAAAGAAACCCATTTTGGGCTAGACATCCACCTTGGTACCTAACAGCTGCTGGTCTGACTCAAGCTCCTGGAAGATAAGTTCCCAGCAACCCTGACTCCTTGACCCCCACTCAGGAATGCACAGCTGTGACCATCTGCTCATTATGATGACTAACTGCTGATTTTGGCTTCTGTAACTTGCTTGTGCAGACATTCAAGGACTATTTTGAGGTCACCTCGACCATCTAATAATCTTGGCATGGCAAAACAGTTCTTGTGGATAAAAGGCTTTAAGAGCCCTTCCTTTGCCTGCTTCTGTAAGGCACATGCTTAGCAGTCTTAATAAATTTGTTTAATTATACTCTGAATGGACTCTGGGGTCTTTTCCCGGTGATGGCAAACTCTACAACACCACATCAGGTGGCTCACAACTACTAGGGAATCTGAGGTCCACTTCTGACCTCAATGGACAAACACCCCCTTTTCCGCAACAATACACATAGAGGTATAAGTAAAAAAGTCAACTAAAACCTGAAGACTTAGAAGTGTAAGAGAAAGAAAGCCTTGTCAGGTCAGGAAGTTCTCTGTATTTCACACACTTGGAATAAAGTTTACACATTCCTGATAGCCCTGGGGGGAGGGGCGGTCATAGTCGAATGGCTGTATTTTCCTAGAATGGGGAAGACCCCAGGGTCAATCTCTAACACTGGGGGGAAACAAGGCCATGCCTAGGACTCAGAATGCTAACAGTTCTATTAATTATTGATTTATGGACAGAAAAATGTAACAAAATGCTCTTCTTGCTTATTTGTCACGGTGAAATTTAAGCTTCACATCAGCACTTCGATGAGTAAAAACAGAAGCTGTAAGATCCCCATTCCTTTCCAGTCCCTCTTGCTTCTAAAACCAAAGGTGAAACTGCTACTTTAAGTCCATTTTATCATTTCAGTTTGTTCGTTCAGACAATGTCTTACTATGTGGTCCTGGCTGGCCTGGAACTTACTGTGTAGAACAGGTGGCCTTGAACTCACAGAGCTCCACCTGCCTCTGCCTCCCCAGTGCTGAGGTCAAAGGTGCGTACTTCCACAGATGGTTAGAGAAGACTACATCAACCTTAGTAGTGAGTGCTATAAAGCACTCTACTGTTCTGGCATTCTCCTTGCTAACGCTAATACTGCACGCTTTACCAACATGCTCAACTTTTCTTGTATAGTTTTATTCACTGGGATTTTAAAAAGTAAGATTAACACAGACAGCACAAAAACATAATGAAAAAGGTAAAATTATACTTACTATGAAATCATCATAAAACAAAGTGTGGCTGACTTGCAGATGTCTAATTAAACTGCCATTGAAGGTACTTGGGCTCTCATTCGGTAGCAAATGGCAAAGAGGGCAGAACTAGAGAGAAAGACCAATCAACAGTTCAAGAAAGAATTTCAAATAAGTATTAATACCAGAATTTTTAAAAAGAAGTCACCATTGAATGTGAATTTTAACTAGGAATCCATTGAACATACCTCAACATTGTGCTTTGTTTGTTTAGTTTCATGTGTGTGTGATGTAGCTATGTGTTCTTGTGTTTGCATGTATATGTACATGGTCATGTTTGTGAGTGTTCATGTGATGGTCATAGGTCAATGTCAGGTGTTTTCCTCAATTGTTCTCAACCCTGTGTTCTTATTTTTATTTTTCATTTCCACTTTATGTATTTAAGTTGCCATACAGTTTTTAAGGTTTTAAAATAATGATTTATTGACTTTATTACATGTATGAGTGTTTGCTAGCATATGCTATGTGTATCACATCCATGCCTGGTGCCCATAGAATCCAGAAGAGAGCATCAGATATCCTGGAACTGAAGTTATAGATTGCTGTAAACCAGCACATAGGTGCTGAGACCTGAACCCAGGTCCTCTGCAAGAGAAGCAAGTATTCTTAAACACTGAGCAATCTCTTCAGCCCCCTCCAACTTTATTTTTTGAGACAGAGCTTCTTATTGAACCTGGAGGTAAGCGACTAAGCTAAGCTAGTTAGCTGGCCAGCAAGCTCCAGGGCTCCACCTCTGTACTCCTAGTCCTGGGATTCCAGGTGGGCACCACAGCATCACACTTGGGCTTTAGGGGAGTGCTGGGGATCAGAACTTGGGTCTTCCTGCTTGGGTGAGGCACTTGACTGAGTCACCTCTTTAGAACTGCTTTGTTTTGTTTCTCATGTAGTTCAGGTTAGCTTTGAATCCACTGTGGCCAAGGCTGCCTGAAACACCTATCTACTACTACACTTGGCTTCATATCTCAATATTAAAAAAATTATATGTATAGCCAGTCAGGTTCACAAAGAAATTTCCAGGTCAGGTCAGATGGGGCTGCATAGTGAGATTCTATGCATTTATCTTTTCAACTGGATATCTTTTTTTTTTTTAAGAATTAAAAAAAAATTGACAGAGTTTCACTGCTGTAGACCTGCCTAGCCTAGAATTTACTGTGTAGGCTAGGTTTGTCTTGAATTCACAAAGATCTGCCTGCTTCTGCCTTCCTAAAGTGTGTACCATCATGCCGGCAACACAGTATTAAACAGTCTCTCAGGCTGGTGAAGCACTCTGTGGTAAAGGCACTTGACACCAGTCGTGCCAAAAGTTCTCTCCCAAAAGACTTCCCAAGTTCTCTATCTCCACATGTGTGAACACACAGATAAATAAATGTAGTAACTTTAAAAATTAGAAAGTAAGTAAGTGCTGACATGGAACTCACTGTGTAGCCCAGGTTGGTCTCAAACCTCCAGCATCCGTCCTTCCTTACCTCCCCAGTGCTGAGATTACAGACATGAGCCACGATGCCCAGATTCTAACACATCTTAAATTAAACACCACATACAGACAGAAAGGCAGACAGATAGGTAGTAGGTAAGCGTCATTACCACAGGCCTCCTCTCTGATCTGTGGTAGGTAATGCAATGATCCAGCAAGCAGTCTTCTTCCAGTTCCCGCTGACAAAATGGACAGACACATCTGGAAAGAGCACAGAATTACAATCACTAAAATAGCGGTCAACTAGAGAGTAGTCACCTAGTTAGAAATTTAAAAAAAAAAAAAACAGACTATACTGACTATAGCTAGGTTAGTATCTTTTTTTGTTTTGTTTTGTTTTGTGTGAGGAAGCAGGGTCTCATTATGTAGGCCAGGCTTACCTTGGTCCTTCTGCTTCTAGCCCCTAAGTGCTGGGATCACGGGTGTGGGCCGCACTCCTGCTTTGCTCTTCTCATGTGTTTGTTTGAGACAAATGTCTTCTATGTAGCTCAGGCTTTTCTCAAGTTCATAGCAATCCATCTGCCTCCGCTTCCTAGAATGCTGTGCTTACAGGCATTTGTCACCATACTGGGCTGGGTTTTTGTTTGTTTTGTTGCATGGTTCAAGCTGTCCTCAAAGTTGCTATGTAGCATAGGCTAGCCCTGCAGTGGTGATCCTCCTGCCTTGGTCTCCTGAGTACTACAATTATAGTGCGTGCCGCCAAGTTTAGCTACAGGAGTCTTTGCTATAACTTTAACCAGCAAAGGAAATAAGAGGTTAAGTTAGTTTCTATATAGTTTAAATTTTTCATAAACTCCATCAATTTGCAGTCAAAGCCATATTTTTCTCAAGCTATATTTTAGTCTTTTTTCCTCTCTTCTGGTCAATTTAGCAGAATCTGTACTCTGCTTCCATTAAAAATATTCATTCAAAATTTATAAAACAAATCTTGCTATATAATAGGTACATTAGCAAGGCAGTTTCAAGTAAAATAAAAAAGACCAGAGTAAGCCTTAGACTTCTAGGTTGAGATGTGTAAGTCCGCGGCTGGAGATGGCTCGGTGGTGAAAAGCACCTGCTGCACTTGCAGAGGATGCAGGCCCAGTGTCAGCATCTGCGTGGGGGTGGTTCACAACTCTGCATAACTCCTGTGGGGATCCAATACAATTTCCCACCTCCACAGGGCCCTACGTGCACTTGGTGCAGACATACACTCAGGCACCACACATACACACAAATACTAAGAAAATAAAGGTGGGAGTTGGGTACTGAAATCATCCACTATTTAAAAAAGGGCTGTTGGGGCTGGAAAGATAGCTCAGCACTTAAGAGCACTGGCTATTCTTACAGAAGACCTGGCTTTGAATTCTAATACCCTCATGGTGGTTTTCTGATACCTTCTTCTGACCTCTGTGGCCATTGCATACACATGGTGCACAGACAATGCAAGACACATAAAATAAAAATTTAAAAAGCCTTTCTTAAAAAAGAGATATTCAAGTTGAATTTCCAATGCAGTTTCATGTGTAACCCAGGATGGCCTCAAACTCAGAAGACTCCTCCTATCTCAGCTTCCCAAGTGCTAAGCTTACACTCTTCAGAGACACTGAGTTTAGCACGGCCCTACGCTGTATTCAGACAGACCTTGTTGCTGTGTCGCCAGGTTCTTGCAGTGGCCCATATCTGTCAATGTACTTCTCACAAGTCCTCACGTGCGCCCTCATGTCACTGAGGCAAACCTACAGAAAGGCAAGTTCAAGGTCAGATTCCTGTTAGAGAGGGCCTTGACGTGACCTAGCCCCATAACTTTCAAACTGGGGCAGTAATTAATTGGATTTATTCATGAATAGTCACAAAGTACAGGCCTTATCAAGAATAATACTGAGTCAGATGAGACGCCTTTTAATGCCAGCACTCAAGAGGCAGAGGCAGGCAGATCTCTGTGTTCAAGGCCTGTGGACAGCCAGTGATACACAGAGAAACCCTGTCTCTAAAAACCAAAAGGTAATAGTAATAATAATAATAATAAATATACTGTGTTTAAAATCTCCTAACACAATGTTAAGCTTTTAAAATTTGTTCCTTCTAAAAAAGCATACTGTTTTCTTTTTCTTTTTTTGGTTTTTTGAGACAGGGTTTCTCTGTAGGTTTGGAGCCTGTCCTGGAACTAGCTCTTGTAGACCAGGCTGGCCTCGAAATCACAGAGATCTGCCTGCCTCTGCCTCCCGAGTGCTGGGATTAAAGGTGTGCGCTGTTTTTTAAAAAGCAAAAGGATGTATAGTAACAAAAAATTTTTTGCATGCTGTTTTGCAAGTAGGTTTTGGATAAAAAAAAACTAGATGAAGAGAAAGAGTAAGACTAAGAGAAGAAGAAAAACATTAACAAGAGATGAAAAGAAATGGAGATGGAGACCATCGGATGCACACGTTTTGCAAGTGTCCATCATGAAGTAAAGGAAACCTCTCACACCTTAAGTGAAGTCATAAATGCCATCAATTCATGACATGGTTAACAGTGTTGTGTGAATTCAGAAGGCACAGTATACTTAATGGTGCCATCAGGACTAAGGAACTACAGCTCTTGTAGCCCACCTTGACCAGCGCAGACAAACACTCAGAGGCTATACTGTGAGTACAGCAACACTGCACCCGGTTTCAGCAGAAACCCTGATAAGATCTGGTGGAGGAGGCTTCTTACAGCTAAAGCTGGGTGGCAGCCCCACAGCCAGCCTCGTTCTGCCCAAACTTCCTTTGAAAGTTCAGCTTCAAAAACTCTACCACATGATGGAAATAGCCACAGTCACTTAACAAAAGGCAGAAGTAAAGCAAGCTAGTGAGAACATGAAAACAGTGACAAAATACCCATCAAAAACATAAAAAGGAGACTGAAGAAGATAGCGATCTTAAAAAGATATTAAGATATAAAGGATTAAAGGTGTAAACCCAGCAGTGGTGCACGCCTCTATTCCCAGCACTTGGGGGGCAAAGGTGAGTAGATCTTTCAGAGTTCCAGACCAGCCAGGGCTATACAGTGAGACCCTATCTGAGAGGAGGTGGGGAAGGGGAGGAGGAGGAGGAACAGAAGGAGATGTTTATACCCTGTAGCATCTTCTTTGGGGGCTGCTGAGATAGCTCACTGAGTAAAGGTAGCTGCCACTAAGCCTGACAACTGATTCCAGGCCCCCACAAGGGAGGAGAGAACCAATTCCTACAAATTGTATTCTGGCTTCCACATGCAAGCTGTGGCCCATGTACGACTGTTGCTGTGCACATGCGCTCTCGCTCTCCTCTTAATCAAAATAAAAATTTAAGAATTCTATTTACAAGGCTTCTCTTTATCTAGTTTAATCATGAACAAGTATGTCTATACTTCTAAGCCAGGCATTATGGCATACATTTTTAATCCCAACACTTGAGAGGGAGAAGCAGGTGATCTCTGCCAACCTGATCCACACTGTGTGTCCCAGGCTATACAGGCATGCTGAGTGAGACCTGTCTCCAAAGAAACATAAAAACAGGAGAAGGAAGAAAGAGAAAGGATGGGAGGGAAGGAGGGAAGGAGGGAGGGAGGGAGGGAGGAAAGGAGGGAGGGAGGAAAAGAGGGAGAAAAGGGAAGGAAAAATCAGTGTGACAGTGGGTGTGGTGGTACACACATAATTCTCAGGGTTTGGAAGGAGAAGGATTGAAGCAGGAGAATCACAAGTTTCAGGCTAGACCAGGCTAAGACTCTGTTTCACAAAAAAATTCAGATTCTTTGTTCAAGAAAGACAAGCTTTCCTTAGAAAAATCATCAACCTGAGGATTGTACATTGAAAAATAAATAGATTGTTAAATTTATAATCCAGACATACACTCAAAATTATGTAAGGTACCATCGAAGAAATGGTAGACAATGAGCCTCTTGCCTGTTCTAATGTTGCAGATAATCAAATAGAGGAAAAAAAATATGTGCAGACGAGTATCTCTGAAGTTGTTTTGAGAGGAACTAAAAATACTAAGGCCAGGCTGCATGGAGAAGAGAGTGGGCCTCCCAGTGAAACATGCAAAGCTGGAACTTGTAAAAGAAACAGCAACACTCCTGGACAGAACAGCCTAGAAAGCAAGAGAGGGGCACAGAGTTCCTCAAACATTAACCAAAATCCTGTGACTGATGGATACCAGAGATGAGAGTCAGATGAGGGCCCCAGAGAACGCTGTTGCTCTGCATAGACAATCAAAGTAAGGCTGTCTATGTGCCCCCCCCATAAAATACATAAATTAATAAGAACAAACAAATAATTTGTGTCAAACCAGAAACAGTGAGAGATCTCAGGATGCTTGTCTCCAAAGGATATGTATAAATTCTGGCCAGGTGGTCATGACAGATTATTGAGCTTACTTACAAATGTCTTTATTTTTTCCTTTTATTTTTGTTTTTTTTTAATATTTATTTATTTATTATATATACAATATTTGTCTGTGTGTATGTCTCCAGGCCAGAAGAGGGCACCAGACCTCATTACAGATGGCTGTGAGCCACCATGTGGTTGCCGGGAATTGAACTCAGGACCTTTGGAAGAGCAGGCACTGCTCTTAACCACTGAGCCATCTATTTCTCGAGACAGGGTTTCTCTGTGTAACCACTGTGGCTGTCCTGGAACTTGCTCTGTAGACCAGGCTGGTCTCGAACTCCTGGAGATTCACCTGCCTCTGCTTCCGAAGAGCTGGGCTTAAAGGTGTGCGCCACCACGCCCATCTTATAAATGTCTTTAATGCAACAAGGCCTCAGAGGATAGGCGCTGGGTGCTAGGTTAGAGGAGGTGCCAAGCTCCCCTTGTGTTCTTGCCTCATGGGCCCTGGCAGTGGCTGGAGTGTGACCATACAGCTCTCCAGGTAACAGGAAAGATGGTAACAGGAAGGGAGCCTAACAGGAGACAAGGGCCCTGGGAAAGGGGTGCAGGGAACCAAATCAAATCAGTCACTCTCAGGAGCTAGGAAACTGAAAGGCCATTTAGCATCTTCCTGCTCCCTCAGTCAGAAGTAATTTCTTAAGGGGCAGGAGAAGAAGAATGAAGTTCAGTTGGTTTCCAGGATCTGAGGCAAGGGGTGAGAATAACTGCTGAGGATTGGCGCTTTTAAAAATCTATTTATTTATTTATTTTTCGAGACAGGGTTTCTCTGTAGCTTTGGAGCCTGTCCTGGAACTAGCTCTTGTAGACCAGGCTGGCCTCGAACTCACAGAGATCCGCCTACCTCTGCCTCCCGAGTGCTGGGATTAAAGGTGTGCGCCACCACCGCCCGGCTTTTCTTTTTTATTCTTTTTTTTTTTTTTTAAAGCCTACAGCACCCAGTATTCCCAGGTGGCCTCCCATCCAAGTACTAACCAGGCCCGACCCTGCTTAGCTTCTGAGATCAGACGAGATCGGGCACGTCCAGGGTGGTATGGCCGTAGACTATTTATTTATTATGTATAGTGTTCTGCCTGCATACATGCCTACACGCCATAAGAGATTTCATCACAGGTGGTTGTGAGTCACCATGTGGGTGCTTGGAATTGAACTCAGGACCTCTGCACAAGCAGCCAGCGCTCTTAACTGCTGAGCCATCTCTCCAGACTCTTTTATTTTTCCAGACAGGGTTTCTTTATGTAGCCTTGGCTGTCCTGGAACTTGCTCTGTAGACCAGGCTAGCCTCTGCCTCCTGAGTGTGCCACCACGTCCTGGCGAGGACTGACTGTTTGGGCATCTGTCCTTGTTGTTCTGGCATGTGCGCTGTTACAATGTCCTGGCTGGACCAGAATTACTGCCTTGAACACGCAGCAGACCCTCCTCTTTCAGCCTCCGGTGTGCTGAGATTAAAGGCATGAATTTTTCATATGTTTCTTTAAATTCCATCCAGGTTAAAAAATTTTTATTTTCCAGCTCTGGATGGTGGTAAGAAAACAGATAAATGAAGCAAAAGTTCTAACTTTCAAAAAGAATGTTTGCCAGGTGGTGGTGGTGCATGCTTTTAGTCTCAGCACTCGGAAGGCAGAGGCAGGCAGATCTCTGTGGGCTTGGGACCAGCCTGGTCTACAGAGCTAGTTCCAAGACAGCCAAGACTACACTGAGAAACCCTGTCTTGAAACACCCCCCCCCTTCCTTTAAAAGTGTTTACAAGGCTGGTGGGGCAAGCCTGTAATGCAAGCTACTATAGGGCTACAGAGTAAGTTCACAGCCGGCATAGGTACCTTAATGACTCTGTCCCTAAATCAAAAGTAAAAATGAGGGCTGGGGATATGGTTCAGGGTAGACAGTCACCTAGCATGCAGGAAGCCTTGGGTTCGATCTCTCTGTGCTATATATACACCAAAACTGAAGGAGCTGATGTGGTGGGCATGCATGTAATCCTGACACTCCCACAACAGAGGCAGGAGGATGGCAAGTTTAAGTTCACCGTGCGTTACAGAATGAGATCCTGTTCCCTAAGTGGGGGAGCTGGAGAGATGGAGCAATGGAATGAAAATGTCACTGGAAAACTTTGCTTGTAATCATGAACGAGAGTTGTGTTACTCACCAGAGTCCCGCACTCAGTACAGTTCTGGTATTCTGACTTCATTCTCTTGGCTATGTCAGTTGCTGGCACTCCCTCCGAAGGAAGGTATGCTCGGCAGTATGGACATGTCCATTTATGATTTTTTATACTGGTCGCAATACAGGATCGGCAGAATCTACTCAAAACAGACAGAGGATGCATCAGGAGACACGGCTTAGCACTTGAGTTCACACAGCTCGTCCAGAGGACCTGATTCCATTCCCAGCACCCAAGTCTTCTGGCCTCCCAGGACACCTGCACTCATGTGGGCACATACCCATTACAGACACATACACATGATTGAAAATAAAATAGCTAGGCTTGGTAGTCCATGATTTTAATGCTAGCACTCAGGAAGCAGAGACAAACAGTTCTGTGAGTTCAAGGCCAGCCTGGTCTACACAGCAGGTTCCATGCCAGCCAGAGTCATACAGTGAGACCCTGTCTCAAAAAAGAAGGTGGAAGTACCTGGGCTTGTAAAGGCCCACTCAGCTGCTCCCAGGTGAAAAGACCAGAATCCAAGTTCTGCCTACGGCTCTGCACAACCAACCAAAACAGTCAATCCAGCTGGGCCTATCAATCACCTCAGACAGGCTGACTTTCTCAAGCCTTGATAAAAAAAAAAAATGGGAGGAGTAACTATCCCCTTAATGAGATACATACTTTTCCTTCTCAGAAACCCCACCCTGGAAGTAGTCTCTTACGGGAGTCTCAAGTTTTCTGATTACCCAGAAAAACGTTAACTTTTTCTCTTCCTCCTTCCTTTCTTCCTTCCTCCCTCCCTCCCTCCCTTCCTCTCTCCCTCCCTCCCTCCTTAGCTGGGCATACCCTCATTGATTGATACTCTGGTTTTCTCAGTCTCTGCTCCCGCCGTGTGGCTGCTTGCTGAACATGCTGGACCCTAACTCAAAAGGCATGACTTTCTTCCCACATCTAAATCCGTTTATGAATGAGACGAAGAATCTCAAGAGGGAACCTCAGTTTTCTCACTAACATCTCTACCTCCTACAATCTACCTGGGGTTACAGGAATACATTGCTAGGCCTGACTGAGTGTAATTCTTGTTTTGTTTGTCTGTTTTTGAGAAAGGGTCTCACTGTGTAGTCTTGGTTGTTTTGGAATGCACTATGTAGATGAGGCTGGCTCACGCTTTCTGCCTTCTAAGTGCTAGGAATAAGAGTATGGGCCACCATGCACAGCCTTCAAAGTATGTTCTTTTAAAAGTATTCATTACAAATGGTTCAAAGGTATTTGTTTGTTTGTTTTTGAGACAGGGTTTCACTGTGTAGTCCTGGTTGTCCTGAAACTCACTCTGTAGACCAGACTGGCCTCAAACCCACAGAGATCCACCTGCCTCTGCCTCCTGAGTGCTGGGATTAAAGGCGTGAGCCACCAGTATCCTGTTACAAATGGTTCAAATGTTCAACTAAAAAAACTGACATGCCAAATACACTATAATTGGCTCCAACCTGAATTATCTGCTTACATGACTTGTGTACCAGCAGATAACCCTTACTCTACAGAAGCTGGAAATGAGACTCAGAAGTACTCAGTTTAATAAGACCCGAGGTTTTAAGTTGGGCATGGTGGCACACAGCTATAATCTTAGCACTTGGGAGTTGGAGGCAGGAAAATTGGAAGTTCAAGATCATCCCCAGCTTAATAGCTAATGAGTCTAGTTTAGCCTCCAAAAACAAAAAACAAAGAAACTAAACTAAAAGGGGATAGGGAGAAGAGGAATGAAATAAAAACAGGGGTACATCCTTTGTCATGTTAGAAGGAAACAATTTAAATGAGCATGGTAATGCACCATTATAATCCCAGTACTTGGGAGACCTACGCAGAGGATTTCAGTCAACCTGGGCTACACATGAGAGTTCTAGGACAGCCCAAGCTACAATATAAGACCCTTTCCAGAAACCAAACAGAAAAAAACAGTGGTGCGTGGCCAAAGAAACTGGAGAAGAACTGGGAATACTTTCCTAATGGAAACAAAATCAAAAACTACACCAGCTTGGGACCATTTTACCATTTTGCTGAATAAAGTTAGGGAAGTCAGCTAGGAATCCTAGGGCATAATCTGAGCTGGGGGGAGGGAGGGAGAGAGGGAGGGGGAGGGAGAATGGGAAGAAGGGAGGGAGGGAGAGAGAGAGGGGCAGAAGTAAATGGGGACCAGCCTAAATTCAAGAGGAGGATCACACAAGTTCAAGGCCAGACTAGGTGCAGATCCAGAGGACCATTAAAAAATATATTATTTTTAGTTGAACATTTGAACCTCTTGCAATATATACTTCAAGAATACACTTTCAGCCCTGGGGACCTCTCGCAAAACATAAAACCAGGGCAAAAGCTGAGAGTAATAGAAAGGTGTTTAGAATTAAGCAGGGTGGTTAACATTTCATAGGCTATTCTAGGCCCTAAAAAAGAAGCAACTACCTCATATGCTTTTAAGTTTATAATAAATTTATTCAAGACACTTTGGTGCCTTAAGCTGTGTGTGGAAAAACAAACTTGCAAAACCTTACACTTGGGAAGTATAAGGAGGATCAGAAGACTAATGTGACCCTAAACAAGTTCGAGACCAGCTTGAGCCACATGAGATCTTGTCTCTAAAAATCAAGACCAGGTTAGGACTACAGCTCAGTGGGCAGAGTGCTTGCCTAGTGAGTATGCAGCCCCAGGACCCATACCCACCACAGCGAGACATGGTTGGACATACCAGTAATCTCAGAAATCCAGAGGTGGAGGGAGGAGTTGTTCAGAGTAATCTTAGCTACATTAGTGAGTTTGATATATGAGACCCTGACTCAAAAGCCAAGACATACTTGTACCTTATAGCAGCTAATGGCAGTTGACAGTGGTAAGGGACAAGATAGGCAAAATAAAAGCCATGCCCCTTCTGCAAGTGATCCCAAAGTTGATGGCAGAAGCAGATGGGGCTGATGGGGCTAGCCACAGGGGGAAAGAGTGGCCACAAAGGACAGGAAGAGATTTCTCAGCTTAAGGAACTAATTGTTCAGATCTCCATGTGGTGTTGTTGCAGGACGTGAACAATTGCTGCAATTCATCAACCACACACACTGCATGAGTCACTCTATCACCTCAGTAAAGCTGAGGAGCAAAACAAAAACGTTTCTGTGACGCCAGGGCAGTTACAGTAACACTGTGAGAAAGATCGCAGGACCACTTCCAACACAGCCTCCTCCTACACCACCCAGGGCACAGCTGCTCAGAACACTGTCAGAAAGTTGACATAACAATCAGGAGGAATTGCCCAATAGAGTCTTTTCTGGGAATTCCCAGAGTTCCCGGGAGTAGATCATACTGTAGTGCCCTGTAGCTCAGCTGATGGAGTGCTTGCGCACAGAGCCCCAGGTGCTGCCGTGCAGGTCTATAATCCCTGGAAGACATTTGGCAGGTGAGGGCAGGAGGTCCACAGTTCAAGATCAACCCCAATGACAAGGAGTTGACCAGCCTGAACTCTCCATGAGATCTTGTCTCAAAAACAGTGTGATTCTTTCTGCCCTGAAGAGTCCAAGGGGGAGGAAAGGAGGCGTTTGCTCGTCTGGCCTGTCCCATCAGGAGGCTGTGCAGTGAGGAATCACAAAGGGAGGATCATCACAAAGAGAATATGCAGTTGAAAGATAAAAGTTGAACATGGATGAAAATCTCACTCCACTCCAGCATGGTGGAACACTCCTTTAATCCCAATACCCAGCAGGCAGAGGCTGGAGGATCTCTGTGAATTCAGGACCAGCCTTGTCTACAGACCAGCCAAGAAGACTACGTTGTGAGACCCTATGTCTCAAACAGCAACAGAAAAAACCAATCTGGCCCCTCCTTTTCAAAAACTCTGAATGTAGTCAGTGAAATACCCAGTAGCGAAAAGCATCTATCACCAGTGGTCCTCCGACTGCCACATGCAAACTCGGCACACGCACCCTTCATAAGATAAACAAATGTAACTTTTAAATAAGAAAACAACAAAAGCAAATCTGAATTACCAGGGCTTAGAAATCAGATTTAACACGAGTCCAGTCTCCTGGCTCAGCGGTGGGCTTGCCTTACTAGTCCCTGCCACTGTAGTGCCATCTCCCAGAAGTGCTGTGACCGAAGCCCTCCCCAAGGAGTGTGGCCCTCTGCTCCAGCACTCCCCTTGCCTTCCCTGTAGCACAGCAGGAGCAAATCAATAAGGAAACTCCATAACAACTCAACCAACTCTGAAGCAGCTGGAGACTGAGTTACATCACTTCCATTTGTTACCTTAGGAACCCCATTCTATATCTCTAAATTAAGTAATTAGCCAAACCCCTGTGACAAACAGGCCAGCAGAGTGCTGGGAGGGAACAAGAAAACACAGCTAAGGACACTGCAGAGACGTATGTCCCAATCTCAGGGCAAAACTAAACTCTAAATCAAACAGGAAAGAGAAGCCCTGGGGACTCTCTGGGGGACAGGGCAGGGATCTGGAAGAGGCTGCTGGCAGCATGTGGCAGGCCTAACCTTTAAAGTGAGACCCAACACAAAGCTTCACCACATTACAAAGTTGAGTTCAAACCTTGAGATGGCTAGTTTAATGGCTCACACCTGGAATCCCACCAGTTGGAGGCTGAAGCAGGAGAATTGCTTTAAGTTGAAGGCTGGTCAAGGCTATATAGTGTGTTCTAGGTCAGCATGGGTTACAGTAAGAACCTGTCTAAACAGTATTAAAAAAAAAAACAAAAACAAAAGACAAACTGGCAAAGTAAGCATGAAAATGGAAATAGAATAAAGGGAGCCATTATCCAAAGAAAACAGTCACAGGCTAATATTCCACTATAGGGCAACACACACACACACACACACACACACTTTCCCTTCAACAATAGATCACAACATACAGCTCAGACTCAAGTACAGCTCCAGAGTACACTGTGTGTATATAGTGCTTGCCTAGTAGGAGCGAGAAACAGAGTTCAGTTCCCAGCACAGCAAAACAAAACAAAAACCAACAACAATCCTATCCTGTCTAATATGAGACACACACACACACAGAAGGTTGGGTGACATATGATATGGAAGGATATCAAATGGTACAAACTATGTTTTATTTTGGAGTCACTTATACTCATTAACCCAACCAATATCCAACATTTAATTGCCAAACCTTCATGGACTGGTGACTGTTGTAGGGGGACCACTCATTTGTTCCCAGCTGCTCAGTCCCAAAATAATCACACAGAAACTGTATTATTGCCGGGCGGTGGTGGCGCATGCCTTTAATCCCAGCACTCGGGAGGCAGAGGCAGGAGAATCTCTGTGAGTTCGAGGGCAGCCTGGTCTACAAGAGCTAGTTCCAGGACAGGCTCCAAAAGCTACAGAGAAACCCTGTCTCGAAAAACCAAAAAAAAAAAAAAAACCAACCAACCAACCAACCAAACAAACAAACAAAAAAACCCACGAAACTGTATTATTTAAATAACTGCTTGGCCCAAGTATCACCACGAGGCTGTGGGTTACTGGCAGAGTTTAAGCGACTGTCTCCTGCAGGGCTCCATGGCTTCTCCTGACTATGCCTCCTTTCTTTCAGCATTCAGTTTAGGTTTTCCCACCTACCTCTATTCCCTGTGCAGGCCCAAGACAGTTTCTTTATTCACCAATGGTGTTCATAGCACACAGAGGGGAATCCCACATCAGGGGACATTGTGATTTTAAGAGGAGTGAGTGTTCATTTACTAGAACAATGACACTTAAGAATTTCCAGATTGTTGTGGCACAAAAGGCTTCACACATCACATTATAAGACACTCACCAGGTACACTGGGGTGTTCTTCTGGGGTATGGAGGTTCGTGTCTAATCAGGTTTATCTTAAAATCATTATAGACAAATCATAGATAATTGGAGCTGGGGTGTGACTCAGTTGGTAGAGTGCTTGCCTGGCATCCACAAAGTCCTGGGTTCAATCCCCAATACCGTCTCACAAGCCCAAGTACATATGTCTCCCGTCTGAGTTTCATGACCTGAACTTGTTTTGTTCAGATGAAGTCTGAAAGTCTATGTGAGGCAGGTGAGGATTTCCAGGAAATTAGAGACTTTCTACCATACACCAATGTTAAAAATGGCAATGGTTTGGTCAAGAAAATAAAAATCAATCTAAGAAAAAAGCCTACCTGGACCCTCATTCACTTAACTGTAACCAAAGTAACTTCCTTACCCTTCTTCTTTCCCCCAAGAACAAAGCGCTGTTTATTAATGTTCATGTTAAGACTATAGAAGGAGCTGAACATGGTGGCACACTTCAGCAATCCCAGCGTGCCCTCCTAGAGGGAGAGGGGAGCTCACAAAACTCAGGACGCAAACAAAGTTAGAAGAGTCTGTGAAGGCTCATCTTCATCGTCAGTTCAACTGGATTTGGAAGCATGCAGCATGCACACTTCTGGAGAAGATCCAATCAGAATCTGGGTGGCACTATCCCATGGGCTGGGGCTCCAGACTGAATAAAAGGAGGGAAAGTATAAAGCTAGTGACTTCTTAATTCATGTCCCTCAGCTTCCTAACTGCAGACAAAATATCATCAGGTGCCTCGCACTCTGCCCACCATGCCTTCCATATGCCCAAATTCTTTCTTTTATAAAATGCTTGGTCGTGGTCACCATAGCAGCTAATGAGTATCCCCAGCCCCTCGGCAGGCACACCACTCATCAGTGTTAGAACCTCACGACAGTTGATTCCGCTGGTGCTGGGCAATGAACCTGGACCTTGCGCGCCAGATAAGTGCTTTACCAAGGAACAACTGCCCTGTAACTTGATTTTTCTCTGTAACTGTAAATCAGGCTCCTTTTTAGTTCAGTTCATAGTTTCTACTCAATAATGTCCTCTTTCCCTAGTTCTCTGACAACATTAAAGCAAGAGTAAGAAATTCTTCTCTCCTATTCTACTTTAAAAGTTTTTTGTGATATAACTAAACAATTTAAAATATAAAAACCAAATAAACCCTTCCTTAAGTTGCTTTTCAGGCATTTTGTTACAGAAACAAGAAAACTATCTAGGGGCTGGAGAGATAAAACACAGTGGTTAAGAGCACTTCCTGCTCTTCTAGAGGACCTGAGTTCTGCTCCCAGCATCCACGTCAGGGGTGCACAAACACTGCATTCCCAGCCCTAGGAAACCAACCTCCCTCTCTGGTCTCTGAAGGTACCTACACTGGTGTGCACCTACCCACGAATACACACTACACCACACCACACACACATGCATATCACACTACACATACACACGCACCCCACCCCCACCCCACCCCCACACACATACACACACCTAAAAACAAACCTTTAAAAATTGCTAGTGGAGAGGCGACTCTTGAGTGGAGGTGCTTACAGATCGTTCAAGGAGCTGCGGGGACACAGCTCCTTAGGTTCACCATTCACACTGGAATGGGGGTTTGTGGGAACAAGGTCTCTGAGTCACCTATGATCATGCAGGTAACCCCCAAAATGAACTCACTGTTTTACCAAGACACACTTGAAATAATCCCGCTGATCTATCACTGGTGTCTTATCTATTATTAATTCACATCTCGGGAGGAAAAGCCACAAAACTTCTGTCTACTGTCTTCACCAAACTCAGTTACACCCTGGAGGCTGAACGTAACAAGCATACAGAGACACAGGTCCTCTAGATAGTTTCTCTAGGGGCTCTCACTAACTGCTAATACAGAAGCAGATAACAAATACTATGATACGCAATAGGGTAAGATGGGTTCACTTTAAGTTAAGAAAGAAGTCTTTGAGTTGTTCGTCTCTAAGAATGAAAGCTCTCGGAGCTGGAGAAATGGCTCAGAGGTTAAGAGCACTGACTTCTCTTCTAGAGGTCCTGTGTTCAATTCCCAGCAAGCTTATGGTAACTCACAACCATCTATAAAAAGATATGGTGCCCTCTTCTGGCGTGGAGGTGTACATGCATGACGAACGTTGTATACATACTAAACAAATCTTTACAAAAAAAAAAAAAAGAATGAAAGTTCTGTCTTTGGGGGTGTAACTCAGTGCTTGCCTCTTGAGCTTAAGGGCTCGAGTTCGATTCTTAGTCACAGGGAAGTGAAACCTCATCTAAGTCTGGCGTCATAGAGTGTGCCCACAATCATAGCATTTAGGAGGCTGGGGCCAGAGAATCTCGAGTTCTAGGCTAGGTAGGGCTACATAGCAAGAACCATCCGGAAACCAAGCAAGCAACCAAACAAAAACCAGCCAGGATGTGCTTACTCGAGAGAGCCTCCACTTCGGAGAAGCTCTGCTGCTACTTAATCACAAATGAACATTTTCATCCACTTTTCCTCAGCAGAAAAGTGTGCACATCTATAGCTTTAAGCCATTGCCTCCACTAAGTTCAAGGGAGATACAGCTCTTCCCATCCTATCCCACACCCCAGTCTTGGCTCTCTTAGGCCCATTCTCAACCTCTAGGGCAGTGGTTCTCAACCTTCCTAAGACTGCAACCCTTGGTGACCCCCCCAACAGTAAAATTATTTTTGTTGCTACTTTATAACTATGATTTTGCTACTGTTATGAATCATAATGTAAATATCTATGTTTTCTGGTGGTCTTAGGCAAATCCTGTGAAATGGACACTTGACACCCCCCAAAGGGGCTGTAACCCACAGGTTGAGAAACACTGCTCTAGACCTTGTAAGTTATTCTTTTAGCTTTCATCTACTTCCCCGAAATTACTCCCCAGGATCTTTGAGAAAATTGTGTTTACTTGTTTGTTTCTGATATTTGTTATTTTGGAGACTGTCTCCTTATGTGGTCCTAGCAGGCTAACACTTGATATTCAGGCTGGATTTAAACTTGTGACAGTCTTCAGCTTCTACATTTCAAATTCTGGGATGACAAGCATGCCCGATCAGAACCAGCTATAAGCAATTGCATTTTAAATTCTCTTTACCAGATTGTTAAATGCTCAGTAGGCCTGTGATGGCTATTCTAGGTTGTCAAATTGACTACATCTGGAATTAACCAAAACCCAAAAATGGAGGGCACACCTATGAGGGATTTCATTTTTCTTAATTTGAAGTACGTAGATACACTTCTAATCCAGATCTTGTGGCAGGGAAATACACCTTTGATCTGGGCCACACCTGCTGAGGCCATGGGAGACCAAAGCTCTGTCTGCCCTTTGCCTGCTTGCCCCTCCTTGCTAGCACGTCCATTAATTCCCTGGCATTAGCGCTGACCTCTTCAGGATCTTAAGGTAGACTGAAGACCAGCTGAGACTTCCAGCCTCATGGACTGACCAACCACGAGATTCTCGGACTTTCCATTCACAGCCAGCCCTTGTTGGGTTAGCTGAACGGCAGCCTGTAAGCCATTCTAATAAACCCCCTTTCTCTATATAAAGAGAGTTCATTCTTTAAGTTCTGTAACTCTAGAGAATCCTGTACAGTACAAGGCCCTTTCATGAGTCCATTAAATCCTAGGAATTCTCTCTAACATCTTTCTCCTTTTCTTCCATACCCAATTGGAAAACTAATTATTAGGCTGTTTCTATTTGAGTGTGTGAAAATAAGGGATTGAATCCCAAACCTTGCGCATACTAGGCAAGAACCCTGCCACTGCAATATACCCTGTGCTGGTCTGAAGATATCCCTTACAGTTCTGGGCATGTAGATATTTGGTTCCTCACTGGTGGCGGTGTTAGGGAAGGTTGGGGGTTGCAGCCTTGTTGGAGGAAGGATATCACCTGAGGCAGGCTTTGAGAATTTAAAGACTGAGTTCATTCTCTCTACTTCCTGTTTGTGTTCCAAGATGTAAGCTCTCAGTTTCCAGCTGCCATGCCTCACTCTGCCATCATGGAACTATAAGAAATTCCTTCTTTTATAGGTTGCCTTGGTCACAGTGTTTTAGCATAGTAACCACCAAGCAGCTAATGAGTATCCCCAGCCCCTCGGCAGGCACACCACTCATCAGTGTTAGAACGTCACGACAGTTGATTCCGCTGGCGCTGGGTACTGAGTCTGGGCCTTGCACGCCAGACAAGTGCTTTACCAAGGAACAACTGCCCCACATCTTGATTTTTCTCTGTAACTGTAAATCAGGCTCCTTTTAGTTCAGTTCACAGTTTCTATTCAATAATGTCCCTTTTCCCTGACAACATTAAAGCAATAGTAAGAAATCCTTTTCTCCTACTCTATTTTTAAAACTATTATTATTATTAATTTTTTCCCTCAAGACAAGGTTTCCCTGTAGCTTTGGTGCCTGTCCTGGAACTAGCTCTTATAGACCAGGCTGGCCTCGAACTCACAGAAATCCACCTACCTCTACCTCCTGAGTGCTGGGATTAAAGGTGTGTGCCACCACCACCCGGCTTTAAAACTATTTTTGTGATAATTAATCTAAAATATAAAACACTGATGTCAGACATGTGGTGCACACCTTTAATCCCAGCAGAAGGGAAGGCAGAGGAAGGTGGATTGCTGTGAATTCAAGAAAAGCCTTGATCTACACAGTGAGTTCCAGGCCAGCCTGTGAAATATAATGAGATCTTGTTTCAGAAAGAGAGAGAGACTGCATCCTACAGTTGTAGAAACTGTCCGAAGTATAAAACATTGGACCATTAAGATGCCTCTGAGAAGAAAGGCACTTGCTGGTTTGATCCCCCGAGCCCACAAAGTAGAAGGGGAGAGAGAGGCATGAATATCAGAAGTTCAACGTCATCCTTGCTTCTAAAGTGAATTTGATGCCAGCCTGAGGTAATGAGACCATGTCTCAAACAGACACTAGGAAGACTACGTAAGGGGTAAAGGCACCTACCACCATACCTGCCGGCTAGAGGGTAATCTACGTACCAGGTGGAAGGAGAGCCAACTGCTGAGAGCTGTTCTCTTGCCCCCCTCCCCACATCCTGGGAAGCACGCATCACCTCACTCAAATAAATGAATTAACTGAAAAGCCAGAAGTTCCACTAAAGAAACAAACAGGCCTGGGGAAAGGTCACTTGGTAGAGTGCCTGCCCAGACTGCCTAGTGGACACAGGACCTACCTGAATTTGATACATAGCACCATATGTATCACATACCTGTAATCTCAGCTACGATGATGAGAGAAACAGGGCATGCTAGTCATGGTGGTACACACTATTAATCACAGCATTCAGGAGGTAAAGGCAGGAAGATCTCTGAATTCAAGACCAGCTTGCTTTACAAAGTCAGACCCCGTCTCAGAAAAAAAAAAAAAAAAGAAAGAAAGAAAAAGAAAAAATGAGAGAAACTCAATGACTAAAAATGGACGGTCATCCTTGACTACATAGTGAGTTCAGGAATACCTGGGACTCTGTGTCAAAATAAAGATGATGATGATCATAGCTACGTATGGATGCTTTGCTTATAAAACGACTGAAACAGACACCGTGTTTTGAGCCTTTTGCGTGTGGGCCACTGGCGATCCAGCCCAGGGCTTGGCTTGTGCTATGCAAGCGCTCTACCCCTGCATCTGCACTCCACGTTTCCAGCTCTCAGCCCTTCTTACAGGCTTCTCTACATTTCAAATGCCCACAAAATCACATTTCTCACCATTTTAAAAGGAAGAGACTGAGATTCTGAGATTCAACCACTTGGTCACAAGATGGCTCGTGGCTGTGCGGATCTCAGCCCCACTTTCAGTCATGGTCAGCTGTGGCACAATTGTGTCCGTAAGGTCATCTGTACGTTCATCCAGAGAACTGCTGTCACTGTGCGTATTTGACTTGTCATAGATTTATGAACTAAAATCAACAAAGCCAGCCCTGTTAGAAATCTAACCTCAATATGGGATATCGAAAACAAAGGGCTTCACTTGCGATTTTCTCATTTTCCAACCGAAGTTGGGCAGAAAAGAGGAATTCATTTAGAATGTGCAATTGGTGCTAACAACACTCTCCAGTGCTGAAGGCCTCGGGTTAACATTTATAAAATGGAAGGGGCCCAAGTTGGCCAAAAGGAAGGACATGGAAATTCTGCCCCAGCTAGAACAATGGACATAGATTTGTCCAAACAAAGAACAGCTAAGGGAGGGAAGACAATTCATCCAGCTCTTGTTATGCTACTTTATGACTATTTTTCCAGGGGCCAGTTTCCTATTCACTTTAACAAAGAAAAAAAGATGAAACAAAAGTAAATGTAACATTTTGCAAGTTTATATTATTCTTTGGTAGAAACAAATAAATTATTGTGTTTAAAGTCCAACCCTTGAAAACAGTCTGGAGGCATCTGATTACAGCAGCAAAGCTGCCCCCTTCAGTGCTGTAGAAGGGGTTTCAACACTATTCCATGTCTTTGGTTCAGCTGCAAAGCTTTAAAGTTAATAAAGTTTAAGCTAAAGCCCTGGGGGCTCTAGCTCAGGGACAGAACACGCGCTCAGTGATTTACAGGTCCCCGAATTCCACACACACTCACAATAGTAGAAAGTGAGGAGCTGGTAGAGAGCTTTCTTGCCATGCAAGGATCCCCAACCTGATACAAACTGGGCATGCGGTGTATGCAGGTCAGTGATCACAGCAGTTGGCCAGTGGAGACAGGAGGTTCAAGGCCAAGGCTGGGCGAGTGTGGTAGCACCCAGGAGGCAGAGGTCATCAAATCTCTGAGTTAGAGGTCTCTGATCTACAGAAGTGATATCAAGGCGGACCTCTATTTAGCCAACCAAGGCTAAATAGATTCTCAAAACAAAACAAAAAAGTTCAAGGTCATCCTCACACCCTCAGCTACCTAGTGAGTCTGAAGCTAGACTATTCTACATGAGACCCAAACTCACCTCTGAGCCCCCAAAGGAAAACAAATAGGTCCTTAAAAATGTAGTTCTCTTTAGGCTATTGTTCTGACCTAACCAACACCTATCATGACATTACACAACAGAACCTTGGCTCTCACACTGTCAACTTGGCCTTTGGATGGTATGTCAAAGAGCCATGTTGAGACAGCTAGGAAACATCACTAACTAGAAAAGACGTTTAAAATGTAAGCCTTGAGTTTAAAGTACAAAGCTGAAAAAAAAAAATAGGTCCTGAGAATAAACCACAAAGTAGAGCCCAGAGCACTCTTGACTTAAACACTGTGTGACCGGCACATTCTTCTCCCTGGCTCACAGTGGGCACCAGGGCTTCCTGGCTCTCCGTATTTGTCAAGCCTCACTCAAGTGCTATTAAAAAGCACGTCGTGCACATGCATTTTAATATACAGGATTTGGTTTGTTTTTGTTGATAAACCGAACGTCCGCACCAGCAAACAGTGTTTTTGTTCTGTTGCTTTATCTCAGTGTAGTTAGTTTCATAGAGTTGATGGTGTAGTGAGCTTTAATTTCGACCTATGACGCACACACACAACTCAGACCCACATAACCACGAACAAAACTGACTAACAAATGGCTAGCACAAATTCACACATCGAAGGCCTCTGGTTTATCCCCTAAGAGCATACCCATTAGGGTCGGGGCTTCATTTTTAAAGCCTTAGAAACTATCACTGTTTTGCAACAGTGGTGAGTTTTCACAACATGACACAAGATTTTGAAGAACACTGTCTATACTTTCAGTTCTGGGAGGAGCCGGTGCCTACGGCCAGTAGCACACAATATCCAGTCACTTTGCAGCTGAGTGAATATAGTGGAGGGGAGCAAACGTCCCAGAGACCTTTGGCTAAACTAAGGTCATATTGACGACCTTCGAGGGGATCGGCGTTTCTGTGTGTTGGGAAAAGGACGCGGGGTGGGAATTGAAAGAGTTCGTACAGATCCTCTATAGCACAAGAGATAAGCCTCTGGAGGTTCTGGAACATGTGCAAAGCTCCAGCAAAACAAAACCCACCCAGATTCTCAGGAGAGTAGGAATCACACCCGAATTCAGTCAAAATCAGGGGGACCTGTTCATGGTGGAAGCCCCTTGCCCTGCCGCCCCATGAGACCCAGCTCTTGCAATCCTTGTGTAAGTGCGCCCCTAACCAGCTCTGTATCACTTTCCCCAATAGTCGCTGCTTCTACTCCCACCCACTTTGTGCCCCTCCGCTTTCCCCCGCCCCCCCCGCATCCTTTCCCGCTGGGTGGGCGCGCCACTCAAGCTCCGGAACACTCACACGTGGCCACAGCGGGTCCGGACCGGCTGGTGTAGCACCTCCAGGCACACTGAGCAATCGAAGGAGGTGATGGGCAGCTCGGGGTCCCGGCTGCGCTCCAGGGGCCGCGGGGCGGCGGGGGCGGGCGCGGACTTGGAGTGGTCGCTGCTCAGCAGGGAGCCCATCGCTGCGCGCTAGCACCGCAGGCTGCCAGGAGCTCGGTGCGGGCTGCCGGTGGAGTTGGGGGTGGGGGGTCAGTTGTCCCTCCCGGGAGGAAGGAAGTCCCGGCCCAGCCGGGATCGCCGCCTCCTGGCTCGGCCAGCCGCGTCGCGGGGCCTCTCGGTGGAGCGCAGGCGGAGCGCGCGGCTGCCGCTTGCAAACGCTCTTCCGCGAGCGACCAGGCGCTGCAGAGGCTCGAGGTCCCTGGAGAGTGAAACCAGAACCTTCCACCCGGCGACCGCACTAAGAGTTCTGCAAACTACAGTTTGAGAACACCCACTGGAGACGGGATGACTCTATCCGGCCTCCAAGTTGGTATCTTAATAAGCCTCAGAGCCGACCTATGACCATTTCGGTGATTGACTCAATACTTAAATCAGGGTGAGATGATAGCCCGGGGCAGTGGAAAGTTTCCTGATCCACAGTGCCACTTGGTGACTTAACAAATACAAAGCCAACAGTCGGGCAGCTGTGAGTTCGAGGCCAGCCTGGGCTGCATTTGAACACGGCTGTGTTTCAAAAACAGACAAATAAGCCAGACAGACATCATGGCTTATGCCTTCAATTTCAGCACGTAGGACACTGAGGAAAGAGGATTAGCCAAAGTTTCAGGACAGCCTGGGCTACACACAGTGAATTCCAGAACATTCAGGGCTATGGAATGAGTCCATCTCAAGAAAACACCATCGTTTTATATGTAGTTCAGTGGTGGTGTGCTTGTCTAGGCTAGATGAGGTCTGGGTTTGGACCCTAGTACTGATGTAAATGAAAAAGTGAAGAATAAACTAAAGCTCGTACCTGCCTGTGGTGGGGCACGCCTGAGATAGGAGGGAAACATAGGTTGGGGAGTTATATATTAAATGCAATTGCATGGACAAATACACAGTATGCTGTGAACTATAGATAATACTACAAAATATGTAATGTATTAAAATTTCTGGTCTTCATCCAGTTTCTTCCAGTCTTTATGTTTTCCATTTGTTTTTGAGACTTTTAATTTTATTTTTTCTTTCTTTCTTTTCAAGACAGGGTCTCTTTGGATAGCCCTGGCAGTCCTGAAACTTGCTTTGTAGACCATGCTGGCCTCAAACTCAGGAAACTGCCTGCATCTGCCTCTGCTGGAATCAAAGGCATAGACCACTATGCCCAGCTGACACTTTTAATTTTATTTTATATTGCTTAATTGACGCTGGGCCTTCTCTCTCAGGCAGACATTCTACCATTAAGCTGCAACTTTTTTTTTCTAGTTAGTTTTTGTTTAGGTTTTTTTTTTTTTTTTTGCTTAGTTTTTGGTTTTGGTTGTTGCTGTTTTGAAAATGGGTCTTACAATGTAGTACTGGCTGGCCTGGAGCTCCCTATGTAGACCAGACTGGCCTTGAATTCCCAGAGATCTGCCTGCCTCTTCCTCCTGAATACTGGAATTAAAGGAAAGCATCATTGTAGGCAGCCACTCTCAAATAAACACCGAGACTTATATTATTCATAAATGCTTGGCCAATAGCTTAGGCTTATTCCTAACTAGCTTTTACACTTAAGTTAGCCTGTGTTCCTTATTTACTCTCCGCCTCATGGCGGTGCCTTTGTTATTATGTCCTGTTCCCTCTGTGTCCAGCTGGCAACTCCATACTCTGCCCTTCTTCCTCCCCACATTCTCCTAGTCTGGCTTTCTTGTCTAACATTATTCTGTTCATCTATTGGCCAGTCAGTGTTTTATTAAACCAATCACAGCAACATATATTCAAACAGTGTAAAGGAATATTCCACAGCATAACCAACATGCCTGGCCTAGCCATAGGCTAATGAATAGGTTTACAGTATCAAGTGAAGGAGCAGAACAAACTCCATTTTGAGAAATAACTCCATTTTAGACAGGACCTACCAAGGAGGTGAATGCAGCCCAGCAAAGTCATAAATATTTCCAAGAAACTGTGCCAGCCCTGGTCAAAGTGACCCACCAGGGTGTCCAAACAACATCTGCTTGTTTCAGACATCCTTGTAGGTGTCTGATTAACCGTTGTTTTGAAATTCCCCTATACCCCAACCAACGAATTTGTGTACTTTCACCCAATCCCGAAACGCCAAGGCTGTGCCACCCTAACTTGTGGTTTCCCCTTTAAAGTCCCCTCACCTTGAAGCCTTGAGGCCCATTCTCCCCCATCTGCTGTGGCAGTGTGCTGGATTCCAGTCTGAGGTAGCTAACTTGAAATCAATAAATCCTAGTGTATTTGCATCCAATACCAGCTCTGTTGTGGTCTTGTTTGGGGATCCCGTGACATGGGCGTAACATAAGTTATGTATTCTCTCCTTTAGACCAGTCCTGAGATCCAATCAAGACTCGGTTGGTTAATCCCAGAACAGTCATACCACTACTACAACAGTGATAGGCGATCCTCGCAGGTAGAGTTTTTGTTAGAAGTCAATGGATGCAGTGACCAGTGCAGCCCTACCAGGCCGAGTTAAGCATATGTTCTGTCTCTGACTTGACTCACTCTGCAGGCATTTAATGAGGGAGCTGCTTTGTGTCAAATATATCACTAGTCACTGGGGCAGGATAAGGAGTGTTCTGTTAGTTAGCATTAGCTGCCAACATGACCCAGTCTAGAAAGTAACTGTGGAATTGTCTTTATCAGATTGGTATCTGGGCTTGTGTATGACAATGAGAAGTTGTCTTGGTTGTTTATTGATGAGGGAGAGCATAGCCCATGGCAGGCAGCAGCTCTCTCTGAGCAGGTGGCCCTGGGCTACATCAGAAAGTGACCTAAACATGACCCAGAAAACAACGGTTCCGTGGTTTCTGCTTCAGGCTCCCGCATCCAGTTCCTTCCCTGACTTCCCTCAGTAATGGACTGTGACCTGGAGGTGAAGCCTAATAAATTTTTCCCTCTCATAGGTTGTTGTGGTTAGAATGTTTCTCACAGCAACAAGAAGGAAACTAGGGTAAACTAAGGAGTGGGCAGCTACTGGCTTTGGCCACCGAGCGCCTCTTCCCCTTCACTGTCCTATTTTCTTCACCTCTGAATTTAAGAGACACTTCTGGCTGGTTACTGTGGACTGCGGTGGTAAAGGCAATGCAGTGTGTGTCTATGTACGTTTCCATGACACACAGTGACTTTGGAGTGTTGCCACCCTTCACAGACCCCCCCCTTCCATGGAGTCCCAGCTTTCCAGCACCTCCCTCATAGCTGATGCACTTCCTCTCCATCTCCTGCCTTCACAGCCCGCATTTTACCAACGCTTCCTTTTTCTCTTGCATAATCTATT
Organism: Ondatra zibethicus; assembly: GCA_004026605.1. Lineage (NCBI taxonomy): Eukaryota > Metazoa > Chordata > Mammalia > Rodentia > Cricetidae > Ondatra > Ondatra zibethicus. The sequence continues at coordinate 78,208 of PVIU01000745.1, forward strand.
CAGTATATCCTGTGGTTCACACCAAAGTTGACAGCTCTTTCCTGTCCTCAAGGCTTTTATTTCTGATAGATAAGCTGCCTAAGAGAATAACATCTTAGCTGGGCGGTAATGCACACCTTTAGTTCCAGCACCCAGGAGGCAGATCTCTGTAAGATCGTGGCCAGCCTGGTCTACAGTCAGGGCTACAGAGAAACCCTGTCTCGGAACAGCCCCCTCCCCGAAAAGTAAAGAAAACCTTCATAATACAGTATATCATCAGTGACCAGAATCTATGAAATGAATGAGGATGCTGTATAAGGAAGGCGAGCGAAAGAAAGAACACTCTGGAGTTGGGATGTAGTTCAGTTGGTAGAGCTACAGGGAACTCTGGGTTCCATCTCCTGTATAGCAGACACTGAGTATGGCAGTGCACACCTGTAATCCTAGCTCGGGGAGGTGGAGGCAGAGGATCAGAAATTCAAGGTCTTTCTCAGCTGTGTAGCAAATTTGAGGCCTGCCTGCATGACACACTTCTAGGTCTATCTTAAAAAATTACAAATGCCAGCATGGTATTGAAGGCCTTTAACCCCAGCACTTTGTAAGCAGAGACAGGTGGATTTCTGTATGTTTGAGGATAGCCTGGTCTATATACCAGGTTCCAGAACAACCAGGGTTACATAGACAGACCCTGTCTCAAAAATAAAAATAGAAAATAAAGGAAGAAAAGACCAAAATAGAAAACAACATTCCATGGCTAGTCATGATGAAGCACACTTAATCTCAGCACTCAGGGGACAGAGGTAGGAAATTCTCTTGGAGCTGAGGCCTGTCTACATAGGGAGTTCCAGGACAACCAGGGCTATAAGGTGAGTCTTCTAGGAAGAGGAGGAGGAGGAGGAGGAAGATGTGAAGGGAGAAGATATTCTACATTCAAATGAAGGAAAATCAAAGCATCCCAGACAGATGGGGATGATGATGATGTGGTGGGCACAGACAAGGGGGCAGGAAGCCCCAAGCTCTGGTTCAGAAAGCTGCATTCAGATCCCTGCTGTTAGAATTTTCATCACACAGCACTCAACATAGAGGAAACTAGAGGCCAGGAGGTGTGAACACGCAAGTGGCCTTGGTTAGGTATTTTCAGTTGGCTTTATAGAATCAATTGAGCAAGTCAGTGGCATGGCCACACAGACAGTTTTGTCAAGTCATTCTGTCCTCAAAGTGTCTTGCATCAGACCTCACCTGAGAAACCTGTTGAAACCGTTTGATGCCAAGATATCAAATTTCAGTGTCTGGGTGAGTTATGAAAGCTACACTTTAGCTGGGTGTGGTGGTGCCCTCAGGAAGCGAACACAGGAGGATCACTGAGTATATGATGAGGCCAGCATAGGGTACACAGAAAGACCTCAGAAAGGTAAAGGAAACACTAGCAAATCAAAACTAAATCAAACCAGACAACCAACCAGACAAAATCCTTAAATGTTAAAGTCCCCAGCTGGCTAGCATGTGGGGCTCAGTAGACCATCCCTTGAGAAGCAGTTCAGTGGCTTCCACCGCAGCAGGCTCTGTAAGTCACTGTGGCAATAGTAGGCCTGTCAGGTGGTGGAGAGGTGCTTGCTTTTACTCTGACACCACTGGGGACATCGTGCTGGCTAGTCATTCAGACCCTGAAACATGGGCATCTACAGACTATGGTGATTACTTAGTAAATTCTCACCCGTAAGTCCTACTGGGCATAATCATGATTGAAGCATCTGAGATGTGATCTTGAGCAGTATGTAGCACCTTCACAATGATAAAATGAAAAATCATTTTCTTCTTTAGGCAGTACTCAGGGATGGAAATGAGGGCCACACGTGCTAGCCATATGCTCTATTTATTATTATTATTATTAGTTACTTTTAAAGCTGTTTATTTTTTAAATATCTGTCAGGGGAGAGGTGCTCATGTGTCATGCTGTGCACGTGGAGGTCAGAGAACAACTCGTGGGAGTCGGTTCTCTCTTTCCACTCAGATTGGCAGCCAGCTCCTTTCCCACTTAACTATCTTGCTGGCCCCATTGCGCTCTTCTCAAAGCAGGAAGGACATCATCCCAAATGCCGTTCTACCAAAGGACTTGTGTGTTCATCCAGGTAAATCAACCAAGGACTTAGATTTTCTGCCTTAATTTGGATCACTGGTTTTTCAGACTTAAGTGTTGCCCTTCATTTTTCTGCTAGCCAATCTTACCATCTTTACTTGCTAAGTATCAGATGGTGCGTGCATGGTAGGCACGTATCTCTGTGACATTCCTACCAATGAATTCTTCATCTACTGTAGGTAGTCCCAGTACAACACAGCCTCAAAATTAACTGTTTTACTTTAGTAATGACTCACAGTAGACTATGTAGGTATCAGTGGGAAACTCTTCCTGGGTAACTCCCGGACCTGAATTTCTTTCACATTTGGGGTGTTCTACTTCAATAAGCATGAAATCACAACAGGTACAGAATGGAAAAGGTCCAAAGGAGCATCTGATCCAATTCTCCCATTTCCCAAGAAGTAAACTAATTTCCAGTTGGGCAAAAGCGTTCATTCTGCCTCTTTCAATGTTTCAGATGGACACATCTGAAATACAAATGAAGTCTTTGTGCCAGGGGTGCAGTTCAGAGGTAAAACTTGTTTAGCATGAGCAAGCCCTGGGCTCAACCTCCAGTACCACAAACACCAACACTTAGCTGGTAACACAGTTTTGAGGGGTAGAGGAACCTTTAAGATATGAGTCTTGGGTACCCGGGTGGGTATTTCAGGGGGTTATCCTGGCCCTGCTTGCTGTCTTGTTTTCTCTTGCCTGGTTTGTCACCATGTGAGGATATTCAATACATGTTCCTAGTGACATGCAGCACTGTGCCATGCCTTCTCTCACGAGGGACTGAAGTTCTGAGCCTAACTGACTCTTTCCTCCATTAAGTAGCTTTTGTCATATATTTTGTATCGGTGTTGAGAAAAGCAGCAGATCCAGAACTGCTCAGAGACCATGTTATCCCTCCCTTGTAAATGGGCCAATACTTGGAAATAATAAGGCATAGCTGGGTGTGCTGGTGCACACCTTTAATCCAGCACCTGAGAAGCAGAGGCAAGATTATCTCCATGAGTTCAAATCTAAACTAGTCTACATATGGAGTTCAGGACAGCTAGGGGTACATGGAGAGACCCTGTCTTAAAAACAAAAATAGCAACACCATAGAAAACTAAAAGCAACAGTATCAATTAGTCCATGACTCACCACATGCAAGAACTTTCATGATTTTGCCAAACTGCCTCACACTACATAAACAATTTCCTAGTTGATATTTGCCTACCATGTACACTTGTCCTTTATCACAAAAGGATGTCAGTGCTTTAGGCTTCCACTTCAAAAAAGAGTAAATGTTGGGTAAGGTGGCTCAGCAGGTAAAGGGGCTTGCTGCCACACGTAACAATCTGAGTTCATCTCCAGGACCGGCATGGTGGAAGGAGAGAACTGACTTCAGAAAGTTGTCCTCTGGCCTCTACCAGTGTGTTAGGGTGTGTCTGTGTGTCTGTGTATGAGCTGTGGTTGTATCTTGTACGAGCAATATATGTAACTTATGTAAATCTTATCTTTCACCTGGGTAAGTGAAGCTATCTTTTTGTAGGTATGTTCTACACGTGTATATAAATCTGCCTCAAGTTAGAAGGCTTCTTTCAGTTAGCTGGCAAGACTGGGGTCCCTTTGGCCAGTGCCTACTCTCATACCTTATTACTCTGTATTAAATGCTGTCTATATTCTACACCTTAAGAAATGGCAGGCAACAATGAAAATACAAACCAGTGCTGAATGTAGTGGCAAACATCTATAATCCTAGCAAGACAAAGGGATCATGAATTTGAGGTTAGCCTGGACTCCATAGTGAGTTCAAGGCTAGCTATAAGTGGAAACTCTGTCTCAAATATCCACAACAAACGAGTAAACTAATACTAGTTTAGTCGACTACATAGGCCATGTAAATATTATTATGATTCACAAATAAGCATGTGTATGTCTGTATTATAAAACTTAAGCCATACATGATGTCTGATCACTGCTGTGAGTGTGACTGGCTAACCACAGAAACACACCTCTGGGTGAAGGGTCCTTCCAGAAAGGGCTAACGGAAGAGGGAAGGCACAGCCTGAATGTGGGCGGCAGCACAGCATGGATGGGGCCCAGCACTGCCGATGCAGGAAGAGAAAGTGGGACGAGCACCACCATTCCTCTCTCTGCTTCCCCACTGTGGATGCCATGTGGTGAGCTTCCGCTCACCCCTGCCACCGTGCTTTCCCCGCAGGGACAGGCTGTGCTCTCAAAACTGCGAGACAAATAAACCAAACCTTCTTTCCTTGACTTGTGTTTGTCACATGTAAGTACAAGCACACACACACACACACACACACACACACACACACACACACACACACACACACACACACACAATGTTTATAGCGTGTATCTTTTTCATTTCCACTTTCCACAAAGTCAGGCTCAGAGAGCTTTTTCATTTCCACTTTCCACAAAGTCAGGCTCAGAGAGCTTACCCAACTTGCCCAAAGCCTAGCAACCCCTACATGACAGGATAGCATTGTTCGGCAGTGCTGAGATGGAACTCAGGGCTTCTTCTGACAAAGAAGCTTCCAGCCACCTATTGATATGCCTGGACTAGAGCAAAGGTCATATGTGTGATGTTTAGTCAGTGCTTCTGCCTCTCATCATGCCATGAAAATATAGACAGGACTGGACGTGTTCTATTTCTGTGGTGTGCTTCCTTTAATGTATTTGTGCTGGCTGGGTTTGTGTGTCAACTTGACACAAGCTAGAGTCATCAGAGAGGATGGAGCCTCAGTTGAGGAAACGCCTCCATGAGGTCCACTTGCAGGCATTTCTCAATTAGTGATCAGGGAGGGAGGGCTTAGCCCACAGTGGGTGGTGCTGTCCCTGGGCTAGTGATCCTGGGTTCTATAAAGCAACAGGCTGAGAGAGCCCCAGAGAAGCAAGCCAGTGAGCAGCTCCCCTCTATGGCCTCTGCATCAGCTCCTGCCTCCAAGATCCTGCTCTGTTTGAGTTTCTGCCTTGACTTCCTTCAGTGATGAACAGCAATGCTGAAGTGTAAGCCCAAAATCCCTTTCCTTCCCAACTTGCTTTTTGGTTATGGTGTTTCATTACAGCAATAGAAATCGTAACTAAGACAGTATTAAAATTTAAAGTCTAGATTCATAAATCCCTGAAATAACACAAAGTACCGTGAAAATAGGAAAACTTCATGTCTTTAAGGCAAGCCTTAAGATCTCCGAACAGAGCCTCAGGGTAAGGGATCATCCACATAGTGTTGTTCCCATACCACAAAAAGTCAGAGTAATGAAAGTATCTCCAGAAAGAGCATGTATGAACCTTAATATCCCTTTCCACAAATGGAAAACTGAAGGGTATAAATAGATGTGGGACACTTTATTTATAGTCTGTGCCCCCATAATTAGAAACATAGGGCGGCTGAGGAATAGATGCATGGAAACCATGGCAGCAGTTAAATGCTAATGACCTAAAGCTGGCAAGAGCAAGTGATATATGCATTTTAGGAACCTCTGGGAAAGATAAAACTAAGAGCTGTTTTTAAAATACAGCTTTTTCCTAGCTCTCTCCTTGAGACAATGATCGACTCAGTAGCAAGGATGGGGCAGGCAGAGGTGTTGAGAGCAGATTTCTTGTTGCTGAGGGTGGCCTTGAACTTCTGCTCCTGCTGCTTCTGAGTGCTGGACTGCTGACATGTGCCACCACAGCCACCTTGTCACTTTCAAAATCACCTCAAATTTTAAATTGCTTGTACCATATGAAACACGGGTTGTATTAAGCTCAGGTGTGGAAGGAAACCAGAAAATAAGGTACTTTCTTAAAAAGAAAAAAAAAAGGTAGAACACTATTTGGGTTTGCCTTTTTTTCTGCCTTATTAGTCTTCAGCCATCTGGTTCTACATAAGAGGAAAGTGGGACAGCATAGAGACAGTGGGGAAACATGGTCCACCTAGCGATTCTGGACCATGAACTCCTGTACTAGGCTACATCTCTAGATACCATGATGGGCTCACACCTGAACTTGCTAGTGTAAGCATCTTGGAAGCTGAGAAGGGTCATCCCCTACCCCTTTACAGTTGGCAGCAGATGCTGCTGCAAGAGAATTCATAGATCAGTGGGCATCAGAACTATATTCTTAATTTGAGGACATTAAAAGAAAAACATTAAACCAGGTATAGCAGCACTGAGGAGATAAAGGCAAGAAGACTAGAAACTGAAGGTCATCTTTGGCTACATCGTGAGCTCCAGGGCAGACTTGGCTATATGAAATGCCCCCTCTCAAAAATATATGCATTTTCTCCCTTCAGTGCAAAATATCAAGATAACACATCATCACTAGCAATAAAAAGCTCATTAAAACAATAATATGAGTATATAAAAGGTCATATGATGAGAACTAACTTATATTTATCCATAAATTCTTCAAGGCATTAGGTAATTAGACCCAGCAGGATCAAAATATGCCATAATTGCTTTTTAGTCTGTGTCTCTCTTGAATGCATTGCATTAGCCTGTTTTCTTCTTCTGTTGACCCTGATGTAAAACTGGCTGCCCTTCTGTCATATAAGCCAGCAGCTATAGAAATGCCAGTGCTGCCGCAGTGAGCAGACTGGTGAAGAGAAACAGCGGCGCGACCTGTCAATTGGGTACTATTACATTTTTATATCTGAGCTTCATCTAAGACCATTCTACGGAACTCAAGCAGCACTACATAAAGAAATGGCAAAGGTTTGAAGAGGGCGCATGTCAATAAGCCCAAAGCTTTGGAGGCTGAGGCAGGGGAATCAAAAGTTTGAGTTTGGTCCAAGCCACTTAAATCTGAGGCAAGCCTGAGCTATGCATTGAGACCTTTTACCTCAAAAGAACAGAAATAAACCGGGCACAGTGGCACACACCTTAATTTCAGCATTCACATTTGAGGGGCAGAAAAATGGGGATCTTTATGAGTCTGGGGCTAGCTTGGTCTATATAACAAGTTCCCCTACACAGTGAGACCCTGTCTCAAAAGACCAATAACAAAACCCCAAATCCAACAACAACAAGCCAAATGAAACCAGACAAAATAGAAACTAAATAACAGCACTTGTCACCAAGCCTGATGACCTCAGTTGGATCCCCAGGTCCCACATGTTAGAAGAAGAACTGACTTTCACAAGTTGTCATTTAGCCTCCACATGCATACTGTGCTTCTCTCTCTCTCTCATAAATGTAATTTTTCAGACCTCCACAACTAAAACCCAACTAACCAACTCCAAACCATGCAATCAAACTGAAAACCCCCAAAATACCAGAACCTTACACATATCTAGCAAGCATTCTACCACAGAGCTACATGCCTAGCAAAACAGAACCACTAGACTACTAACACATATAAGATCTGAGGAATACTGTCTTTTTTCCCCTAATATGTAGACAGGATTAAGTTGCTCATGCTGGGCTCAGATAGGGCTCAGACACTTGATCTTCCCTTGGCCTCCTGAGTGCCAGGACTTACAAGCCAGCCACTGTCATATATAATGGATTTTTATACGGCATGGCAGTGGCCATTTCCTGATTATCTCTGTGTTGTCACAATAAATATGGAAAAGGTAGGTGCTTCTCAGTCAGCTGTGGCAGAGAGGAGAGACTCAGCATTTCCTTTACTCAAGGCTCCTAGCCCCTCCCTCAGGAAGGACAGTGGGAAATCAATGCCAGAAGGCTCTGGAGGAGATGCTGCTAATGGTTCTGCTGTAGTCAGATCTGTTAGCAGATTCCTCTGCAGGGAATCAATACAAACATCTTGCAGCAAAACAGACTGCAGATAAGAAACCATATACATCCATCAAAGAAAATAGCTGATGTCCTCAGAGGCCTAGCCCAGACTGCTTCTCCTGGTACCTGTGACTGATAACTTGGTTCAGACAAAACAGAAAAAATGTCCAGCCCTCTTTATTTTCTGCCTGCTGTTAAAGTTGTATTTGGTAGAATGCCTGCCTACCATGGAGCCCTGGGTTCACTCCCCAGAGTACAAGGCAGAGACAGGCAGGTAGTCCTTGTCTGCTGTCCCAGCACTATGAAGGTGACTGCAGGAAACAAAGGTCATCTCCAACTATAGGAGGCCAAACTCGGTCACGTGAGACATGTTTCCCCCCAAAACAAGTCAACTTTATTTTATCGTGGTGCTGGGGATTGAAGCTACTTCCGTGTTTGAGGCAAGGTCTCATGCGTACTCCAGACTAACTGGAAAGTTACTATGTAGCTCCATGGTGACAACGAGCCTGCCTAAGTTTCCAGAGTCCTGGAATTCCAAGCGTGTACTACCACGTCCCTCACAGTTTCTCTGCTTGGTTGTTTGTTTTGATTGTGTGTGTGTGTGGGGGGGTCTCACGTAGCAGTGGTTGGCTTCTCAAACTCACTGAAGCTGGGATTGATTTTCTGATCCTTGTGCTTTCACTGCTACCACCCCTGGAAGAGCCACCGTACCCTAATTTATGCAGTGCTGGGGATTACATCCAGGGCCTTGTGCATCCTGAGCCTCATCCCCAGACCGTCTATAATTCTTTTAAATATTTCATCCATTTAAAGAAGATTCACAAATAATATCAGCTACCTTTTACTTTCCCCTTCCTTCCTTCCTTCCTTCCTTCCTTCCTTCCTTCCTTCCTTCCTTCCTTCCTTCCTTTCTTTATTTTTATTTTTTTTGAGACAAGGTTTCTCTATGTATCCTTGACTGTCTGGAACTAGCTCTGTAAACAAGGCTGGTCTTGAGCTCATAGAGATCCAACTTCCTCTGCCTCCTGAATGTTGGAATTAAAGACTTGTGCCACCACTGCCCAGCAATATTAGCTACTTTTAATTTACATTAATTTTGTTAGTTATTGCGTGGGGGGAGCACACTTGTGGAGGTCAGGGGACAGTATGCAGGAGTTGGTTCTCTCCCTCCACCATGCTCGTCCTGGGGATTGAATTCGGGTCATCAGACTTAGTATCAGGTCATTTAGGTCTCTTTATGCTACCCCTCGGTATTATTTATGGGGTGTTTGCTATGCTGAGCATATTGTATAGGTAACTTCTGGTCTTGACTCTTGCTGTCAGACAGTGCAGCCAGCCCCATTTGAACTCAAATAACCAGCACAAGAAATAAAGCCAATAAGCTCACATCCTAGATGTAGACTTGGGTCTCTGTGATTACAGTTTCAATTTGTTAGCTTCTGCACTATAGTTTCTGTTTGAAAACACAAAGTTTAAGGGGAATAACTTCCTAAGTACTCACATGACTATTAAATGCTTTCGGTTTCTGATTCTCTTCATTATTGTTTGCTTGTATGAATGCTGATGGGAATTTCTTTTCCTTCTATTGTTCTCTCTACCCACTCTGTCCTTTCATCACAAGAGCTACCACTTCTCGAGAAGTGGCCTTGAACTGGACCTCCCCTGGCCCTACTAGCTACTGTTTACTAGCTCAGGGTAGCTGCCTGACCCCATCCGGGCTGCGTTTATTCTACGGGAATTTCAAAATTCAGGTAGAAAGATTTCAAAATACAGAGATGGGAGAAAGAGGAGGGTGGGAGGACAGATGTTTCTCTTGCATTGGTTGTGACATGCGGAACTGAAGAGCTTTATGGAATTCACATTCTCCTTTGTGAACTGAAGAACAGACAAAGCCGTCTGACAGTGAGCGAAAGACAAAGGCAGAGGGAGAATTAAAGCTGGCATGCTGGTGAACCTCTGTAATTCCAGCCCTCAGGAAGCTGAGGGAGGAAAATTAGAAGTGCCCATCTCAAAAACTAACAAAACAGTCGGGTGTGGAAGTGCACACCTTTAATCTCAGCCCTCAGGAGACGGGGCAGGTGCATCTCTGAGTTGGAGACCTACCTGCTCTACACACCCAGCTCCAGGCTGGTCATGGCTAGGAAATGGGAAAAAAAAATAAAACAGGGCAAGCAGCGTCCAAGAGTTTTGAGAGACAGCTACATCAAATCAAATAGCATAGAGCTATTTGATCAATCAAAGAGCATAGAAAGTCTTCAAATACATTTCCTAGGCTTGGATCCCCACTGTGACACTTAGCATGTGTGTGAACCAGGGTATCGTGTTTAGTTCTCCAGTGCCTGATTGTCTTGTCCATGAAACAAGGCTAGTCATGGCACTTACCATACATGGGGTGGGATCCTGAGTGAAGCAGGCTTCAGCACTTGGGGAAATGGAGTAGGAATGATTGCCATGAGTTTAAGACCAGCCTGGACTATACAGTAAGTTGCAGGTCAACCTGAGCTACAATATGAGACCTTATATCTGAAAAATAGTATATATAGAGTCTGTGATGTTTCTTGATTGGTAGAGTGTTTGTATACAATGTGCAAGGCCCTATGTTCAATCCTCAGCACCACATAAACTGGGAGTGGTGGAAAAATACTTGCCATCCCAGCTCTTGGGCAGAGTTTGAAGGATCAGAAGCTCAAGGATGAGCTAAAGACAGTAGTTAAGAGCACTGGTTGCTTTTCCAGAGGTCCAGGATTCAACTCTCAGCTTTATGGTGGCTCACAACCATCTTTAACTTCAGTTCCAGGGGAACCAACTCTCTCTTCTGACTTCTGAAGGCATGAGGCACAAACATGCTACATAGACATACATGTAAGTAAAACATTCATACACATAAAATTAAAAATATCAGTAGTTAAAAATTACTTTTAGCTATACTATGACTTGGAAGTTAACCTGGGCTATATGAGATCTGTCACCCATCCATCCCCCTCTCTCTTTTCTATCTCTCTCTCTCTCACCTATCTTCTATATATCTATCAATCACCTATCATCTATCTATCTATCTACCTATCATCTATCATAACACTTATTGTCTAGGTACCAGGGCACAGACTTTGAGACAGGAATTTGGATACAGGCACTATTTAGGTCTACCCCATGAATAAGAGAAGGAAGCCTGCTTCCTGGGCAGAGGGGGAGGTTGAGCCCTTATGACACAGTTGTCTCAGTTCACTGGGGAGGGGAGAAACAGGACTGACTCTGGCACTTTCCTTTAATGAGGCCTTTGTAGCTACCCTTGCCTCACATTTCTGTCTCCCATGAGGAAACTGGTGAGAGTTCCCCTGAGAATTCAGACAGGACAACCCCTGAAGTGGTTTTGGCTATGAGCTGTCAGCAGTCATCACTCATGGCAGTCAGCAGGGCTAGGTGACCTAGAGTTGAACATGGCTCACTCCTGTCATCTCAGTGCTCAGGAGGATAAGGCAGAATTGCGCATTTGAGAGCAGCCTGATAATAAGACCCAATCTGAATAATGAGAGAGAGAGAGAGAGAGAGAGAGAGAGCACAGCGGTTGTAGGTAGATCTGGGAGGTGCATGGTAGACCAGTAGACAGGTCTTCATAAATGACCCTGGTATATTCATTCACCCACAGATTCATTCAGTTGAGATGGTGGCCGCAAGCTCATTGATTTGTCGTTCCCAGTTCCAGCTACAGATCCTTCAAGCTAAGTGTGAAAAACAAACCTCCTCCAAGCATGCCAGTACTCAAATGTATAAGTCAGCATTCTCTAGAGTAATGGAACTTATAGACTGAATTTCTATGTCTATAGAAAGGGATTTATTAGAATGTCTTACAGGCTGAAGTTCAGCTAACCCAACAAGGGCTGGCTGTGAATGGGAAGTCCAAGAATCCAATAGTTGCTCAGTCCTTAAGGTTGGAAGTCTCAGTTGGTCCTCAGTATATGCTGAAATCCCAAATAAGTAGGCTCTAATGCCAAGGAAAGAATAGACTTGCTAGTAAGACAAGGGAAAGCAGGCAAAAAGCAAAAGTGTTGGTATTCCATGTCCCTACATAGGCAGCAGAAGATGAGACCAGATTAAACATGTATGTTCCTGACACAAAATCTGGATTAAAAATCTTGGCAGTGGAAAAGCTGGGCAGTGGTGGTGCACTCCTTTAATCCCAGCACTCAGGAGGCAGGGGCAGGAGGATCTCTGAGTTTGAGGCCAGCCTGGTCTACAGAGAAACAACAACAAAAAAAAACCCAAAAAACAAAAAAAAAAAGAAAGAAAGAAAACAAACAAAGATCCAGATCAAAGGTGTGTATTTTCCTACCTCAGAGTCCTGACTAGAAAATGCCAAGCAAATATCCCTCACAGATATGCCCTCCATTTTTGGGTGTTAGTCTAGATGTAGTCAAGTTGACAATCAAGAATAGCCATCACATCATAGGAAAAGATACCTAATCAACATTGGAAAATGGGACTCAACTTTGGTAAACATTTGTCATCCCAGCACTCAGTAAGATGAAGCGAGAAGATCACCCTGGTTTATTCTGGAATGTATTTTAGAGGTGAAGGCTCAATGGCATTATGCCACCAAGAGGAAAAGAGTTAAGAGCAAATGGCTTTTTTCCTCTGTATTTGTATCTCTCTTACATTGGTGACCCATGGTTAATTTTACATTAGGCATTCTGATTTTGTTAATATCAAAGGTTCAGTAGAAATTAAAAAAGAAAGAATAAAAATACATGATGCCAAGGAGTAAGTAAAATCAGGGAGCCTTTGGCTGGAAAGGTGGCTCAGTGGTTGAGAGCACACACTGCTCTTGCAAAGGACCAGTTTGATTCCCATCACCTGTGATGGTCTGCGCATAATCCTGTATAATACTAGCTCTAAAAGATATGATGGGCTCTCCACACACATGCACATATCCATACACAGATACATAAATAAAAATAAAATATTTTAACAATGAGTCTTGTCTGTCTCCTGAATTAGGTATTGGAAGTGAGGGTGAAGTCACCAAACTTGACCACTCCGTGGGTAGAAAGAAACGTTTATTAGGGGAACGAACTACCAGGCTGCCTCTAAATAGCACACAGCATCCTGGTTGGAAAGGAATCAAATTTTACAGGATAGTCAGCAGGGTGGGGGTCTTTCAGCTGATGCAGGCTGTTCTGATTGATGGGAACTGGATGCCCTTGCTTGCGGTTGTTGACTGTTAGGGAGATAAAGGTTTTCCTGAGGAATGCTGAGTACAGACTTCCATGTCCCCAGTCACCGTCTTTCTCCTCGCCAGGCTCGTCTGTTTAGGATGTTGTCACCAGCACTGCCATTGGGGGGCTTGCTCTGGACCTAAAAGTTACCTACGTCAGTCAACTTCATACACCTAACTTCTAGCACAAGGTCATTTGTTTGTTTTCGATTTTAAGATAAGGTCTCTCTCTGTACTCCTGGAACTTGCTGCGTAGACCAGGCAGGCCTCTGACCCCTAGTGCTGGGATTAAAGGCATGCACCATCATGACCAGCCCTTTTTATTTTATTTTACTATTTTCTGACAAGGTCTTAAATGTGGAGGAAATAAGATAAAAACTTGTTGAAAGAAAGTGGGAATCCCCTCTAACTACTTACTTAACAATTACTCCACATTTGCATATTGTTAACACCTCCAAAGGGATGGCTGAAACAGTGTCTCATGTAGCCCAGGTTGGCCTCACATTTTGCTATACAGCTGAAGATAACCTTGAACTAATCTTCCTGCCTCCACCTCTCCATGCTGGGACCATAGATAAATGCCATCATGCACAATTTCTTTCTTTTTCTATTTTTCTCCTTGTTTTGCTCTCCCTCATTCTCTTTTCTTCCCTCCCTCCATCCCCCCCCCTTAACCTTTTTCCTCTTCACTATATAATCTTCCTCATTCAGCACCTAAGTGCTGGTTTGTTTTCTTTCAGGAGACAAGAACTCAGGCTACAGACAGCTCACTTTGGAGCAGACCTGTGGTCTTGGTTCCTTTCTAACAACAAAGAAAACTTGTAATTCCAGCACTTTGGTTAAGGATCAGAAGGTTGAGGTGTGAGAAACATTTTTTCTTTCCTGTCAAAGGTGACTAGGTCTCCAGAGGCCAATATTCTACAAATCTGCCCCAACCTTGTAAAACTTTTATGCAAATCTTATATTTCCCTCCTGGTCAACTTTTGTTTATAAACAGGTCCTGCTGCACCCCAGAACCTGATGACTCAGGGAGGTTGATATCCTCTCCCTTCCCTTCATTTTCTCTGCACCAATTATTTATTAACCAATTGCCTCAGACTGTGAGGTCAAGCTCCCACCAAGAGGGTGAGACACTGTCTCCACCTGCATTAGTATAAAAGCTTCCTGTCCCAGTGTGCTTGCTAGCCTGGTGTTAGGTTGTGGCACACCCTTTTTGCAAGAAGAAATTGCCTTGTTGGGTCACTTGTGCTTTGTTTCTTTGTGAAATAACCTTTCTAACAAAGGAAATCCTTGGCTGTGTATTGAGTTTGAAATTACTTTGGACTACACTAGACCTTGTTCCTCCTGCTCCCCCAGAGCATATTCAAATCTTGTTGTAGTACTTTCATAGTGCAACTCTAACTGTGGTGGTTTTTGAAAGTTGTTATAAGGCAGAAGTTCATTCCCATCAGTCCCATCATTTTCTAGTGACCTCTAATTGCTGGGTGCTGTTGTGACCCTTTGAAGGCTACCCCAGTTCTCAAGCCAGGGTATCTTTGTGAGGCCTACAGCTCTGATGAGTATTGCTGTCTCTGTTGCCTATGGCTATGTATGGAGTATCTTCCCTTTACATAGAATTATCTAAACTGTCTTTGAGTTGGCTTTTTGTTGTTGTTTTGAGACAGGGCTTCCCACAGGAAGACACAAGTTCACTATGTACCCAAGGCTGGTCATGAAACTCTTGATCTTCCTGCCTCCCCCTCTCAACTTCTGGGATCACAGGTGTGTGCCACTATGCCCATCTATGAACCTAGGGTCTTGGGCATGAAGTAAGCTGAACTATACTTCTGATAGAAAATCAGAAATCTTTATAAGCTCATATTATGTATCTGGGCATATCATATTAATAGAATTTTACCACACATCTCAGTGGTATCGTCTTCTGTATCAAAATGGATCCAAGCGATCCTCTGTTGTAGAATAGTTTGTTATTTCCTTCTTTGCTGTTTTGATGGTGCCACTAGGGACATCTCTGGAGTGATGTCCTGCACACCCCCCCATATTTTCTTTAGGGTCATAACTGCTAACTTAATCTGTTTTACATTCTCTTAATAATAAGGAAGTGATATCATAAGCAGTCAAGGACAGAGTAGTTTTCAGGACTTAAAAGTGCAACTTGATAAAATTAGAAATCTTAACAATCCTACCATGAAGACAAGCTTAATTACCAACTCCAACAATTCAAGGAAGCTTTGTCCCAGTGGCCCAGCACAGCCATCTTCCTGGCGCCCTCATTTCGGTTTAGAATCTTGCTGTCAAGTGAACAATGTCGTTTGGGAAGAGTTTTCAGCTGTTATGTTTCACTTTGCTTTAAATGTAGATTAAGTTATCTTTCATCCTTAAAGAAGTAGGACTGGATAAGAGCTAAACCAACAGTTCTTGCTGTTTCTCACCTGCTTAGATCACAGTGTTTATCAAAAGATGTACATAAGTGTATATGTATTCCAAGCTGGGTATGGCACCTGTAATCCCAGCATTTGGAGGCAGAGGCAGGCAGATCTCTGTGAGTTCTAGGACAGTTAGGACTGCATTGTGAGACCCTGTCTCAAAAGTCAATAAATAAACTAGTTAAATAACAATAATAAAAGTGCAGTATATTCCAGAGATGGAAAGGCAAATGTTGATGAAAGGAGGCTTCTAAGGCAAAGTGAGCTGCCTCACTTAGCAGGACCACAGGAAAAAGAATGAGACCACAATTCAACATCTATGTCACTTTAAAAATAAGTATGCTTAATAGCTATATTTTATCAGCCTCATCATCATCATTAGTGTGTGTGCACAAACATGTATGCTGCATGAGCCACAGTTCAAGAATGGTCACAGGATAACTTTTTTCTCCTTTTTTGAAAATATTTTTTTCTCATATAATATATCCTGATTACAGTTTTTCTTTTCCCTGTTTCTTCCAGTTTCTCCCCACTTCCCCTCCCATCTGGATCCGCATACTTTCTGTCTCTTGTTAAAAAAGAAACAGGCTTCCAAGGAATAATCATAAAATAAATATATAACAATTTAATAAAAAATAAAGTAAAATAAGATAAAACAAAAACTAATGCATCCAAATTGGACAAAATAAGCAGAAGGAGAAGAGCTCAAGAAAGGCACCAGCTGATCTTCCTCCTTCCATAATGTGGGTCCTGGGACTGGGCTCAGGCAGTCAGGTTTGGTGGCAAACGATTTTACCTGCTGAGCTATCTATCCAGCCCTATCACTTCTAATCTCCTGTCAACTAGAATATAAATCTTAAGAGGGGAAAGGGATAAAGGGTGAAGGAAGGAAAGATAGAAGGAAGGAAGATGGGTTGATGTGTGTCTATGTGAACATGAATATTAGGTTTTCTGCCACCTGATAATAAGTTTCTCCACTGGTGTGGTAAGTCAGATCAAACCAAATTGAAAAAAGTATAACAGCAGGGTTATTGAGCAAAGCAACTTCTGGGTGAGTTCACTGCCCCAGAGACAGAAGCCAGAGAAGTCACCTGCCCCAACTAATACAGGGAAATTTTATAGGTTGTAGACAAGGGATGATGATGTGTCTGCCACAACCTGGGTTTGTGCCCAAGAATGATCAAAAGCAGAGCGCTCAAGGGGACTTGAGTGGCAGCATTACGGGAAGAAGCTGCAATACTCGCCAAGAATTTGTTTTGGTGCCTTTCCTTTGCTCAGAGACTCTGAGGAGGAGTTAGGAGACAGAGAGAGACAGGAATGGTGCTTTTCAGACTATGGGGAGGGGGGAGCTGGAGGCGCCAACTGAACAATGAGTGCAGTACTTGCTGAGGTCAGAAGATGGCAGCGAGTCACCCAGAGCTGGAGTTAACAGTAGGTTGCCAGTTGCCTCATGTGGGTGCTGGGAAACAAACTTGGGTCCTCTACAAGAGCTGTATGCATGCTCTTCACCACCAAACAACTCCATCCCATACTTTCCTTTTGTTAGGGCACTGATTCCATCATGAGGGCCCCAGCCTCATGACCTACATAACACCTAATCAAATCCAAACAATTCCATATGAGACCTTCTATAGGGATATGTCTAGTCCCCACCTCTGGTACAACAAATGTGTTTCTTCTACATGCCCATCTTCTTGTTTTACCAGTACTTCCCATGTTAGTTCATGCTTACAGAGATAACTGATGCTCTGGGAAGACTGTGAAGTAGAGTGGCGGTCATTCTACTTCCAAGCCTTTTCTTCTTACACAACACACAGTTCTTTCCCTTCCAAACCTCAAATCTACATAGGCATCATCTTCTGGTGCTTTTCAAAATTCTGAGGATTGCAATGTTGCCAAAGCCTCCAAATGCAGCCCTTTGCCCATGCCAATCATCAGCCAGTGGAGGGCAGATGAGTGAGCTTAACACCAGCCAGTTCTGAGGCGTCTGGAGAGAAGTGTCTGCAAGCCAAGGACATCTTGCACCACAGACTCCCACTTGTGGCCCATTGGAGACTTTCCGTGGTTGCTCTAATGTGTTCCTCCCACCAGAGCATCAAAGGTGCCAGGAAATGGGAGCAGGTGTGGCCTTCAAGGACAGGACAAGCGAGACAGTTCCTACCAGCTTTGCACAAGATCAATGGGCTTTACCCAGAGACCTTTCTAATGTATTAGTTGTGTGTGAACATAGTTCAATCCATACCATCCCTCCTCATGTTTTATTTGCCTTCCCTGAACCAGTTATCAGCAAAGAGAACAGGATTCTCTGGATTAGCTTAGTTTGATAAGCTGAGAAGAGGGTTTGGGAAGAGTCAGTCACAAAGTTCAACCACAGAGGAAGCATATTTCACCCCAGAGATCATGGGTCTGAGAGAGCCACCCAAGGTGAAGCAGAAGAAGCAGCACAGGAGTTAAACTCAACCGAGATTCGAAGCCTCTGCCTTTGCTCACCTCCTGTTGGCCTTTCGAGTTTGCGGTTCATCTGGGCCTTCTTGTTTTAGTTCCTTGTCCTTTTGGTTTTATGAAGTTTTTAAAAACCATTATGCAGCCAGGCAGTGGTGGTGCACACCTTTAATCCGAGCACTCAGGAGGCAGAGACAGGCAGATCTCTGTGAGTTTGAGGCCACCCTGGCCTACAAGAGCTAGTTCCAGGACAGGTTCCAAAGTTACAGAGAAACCTTGTCTCAAAAACAAACAAACAAAAAACTATTGTGCATGTGCGTATTTTGCCTACATGCATGTCTGTGCATCACATCCATACCTCATGCCCACAGAGGCCAGAGGAAAGTGTGGCATCCCTAGAGTCATGGATGGTTGTGAACTGCTATATGGGTTCTCCAAATTCCTCTCCCCCTTTTTGAGAGATAGAGTCTCACTATGCAGCCCAGGCTGGCCTGGGACTTGCTGTGCTAGATCTACCAGGCTGGCCTGAAACTCAGAGATCCTCCTGCCTGTGCCTCCCAAGTGCTGTGATTAAAGGTGTACACCCCACACCCACTTTTCCCAGTCCACTTGTAATGGCACCTGGGACTGAATGGAGCATTGCCATGTCAGTACACACAACGCTTCACTCTCCATTCTGGACTCTAGGCATGATGAGCCAGGCCACACAATAAGACTTGGCCACAGCTGCTGGCAAGTATCATTTGAGGTGCAACGCCATTTTTGACAGACCTTCGCTCCCGTTAAATAGGGCAGCTGTGTAACTCCACACTCAACTTCCATAGCTAAATATCTTAACTTGCTCGAACTATCTATCAGGGGCTTCGATTCTGTTTGTGCTGTCCCTTCCTCTCATTTGGAAAAAAAGAAAACTTTGACAGCAGAACGACACAGTCTGCGCCCACCGGCTCCACCATCACTGCCCGAGTGCCATAGGCTTCACATCCACTTTGTCTATGCCATGGATACGAGAACTGATCTCACAAACTCTCTCAGAGCCCGACAAGTAAGAAACACAATAAACAAGAAGTCCTACGGCCAGGTGCCACCACACACCCTTTGATCCCAGGGGTGTGGAGGCAGCGTTGGGAAGATCAGGATATGTTGCCAACATCCATGGTGAGTCCGCACTCAGCTCTGCCTGGGCTGCATGAGACCCCCCTCTAAAAACACCACCTCCCGAGAGAAGTTCTTCAGTTCTGACACCCATCTTTTGCCTAAGTTTCTTTTGATTTTTCTCAGCCTGAAGTGATTAATGCTTTCTTTTCAGATTCTCATAAAAATTACAACAAACACAACTGGTTTGCCATTAAGTAGGCATTGGGTTTCTTAAGTTATTACACCCTGGCATGTATTTATTTATGTATTTAGAGGCAAGATCTCGATATGTAGCCCAAACCAGCCTTGAACTCAAGATTTCCCTGCCCCAGTGTTTTGAGAGGCAGGGTCACACCTCTATCACCATACCTGGCTCCCAGGCAGATGTTTATTTCTTTTATTTTGAGACAAGGTCTCATGTAGCCCAGGCTGACCTTAAATACAATAGGTAGCCAAGGATGACCTTGAACTTCTATTATTCAAGGCATAACATGGTTCAAATTGTTTTTTAGGCTCCCAGTACTACAAGAACAGCATACTTTGTTTCCTACCTGGATTCCTCTTGGCCTAGTTTATAAAGCTGGTCTTCGCTTTGGTCTCTATTGCAAAAGCTCTTTATCTGGTAGGTACCCTTCTAAGTACTTCATGCCAATAATGATATGAAATTTATTGTCCTAAGAGAGACCTTGTTGAAAATGAGTAAGATGATTCTTGGGATTTGGGGGCAAGGAGGGGTAAAGCAAGGTTCCTGTAGCAAACGGTGACCTTCAACTCCTGATTCTTCTGCCTCTACCTCCTAAGTGCTTGTATCATAGGCATGCCATCATGCCATGAAAGAGGCTGTTAGTTACATTAAGACAGCAGGTGCTACACAGCTGCCCTGGCCTAAGAACCATATTAGCTTAAAGACTGGGAGCAAGGATATAGAGTGGGCCTTTGCTCATCTTCTCCTTGGCAACTGAGAACTTATACCAGCAACCTAGCCTTTTTGGTGAGTGGAGATTATCATCAAGCAAGACAGATCTTCCCAACATTGGTTGTCTTACCCAGGGACACTGTACTCTACCCTCCTGGCTAGCCATTCATTAGCTGAGTCACATTCTCTAGCGCCTCCCTGGATAGCATGCCCAGGGCCAAGTCCCAAGACTGGTGCCTGTTTCTCTCTCAGAAAACATTCATAGTCCCAGTGACAGTGCAACTTGTGCTGCTAATGAGCATATGGTTAAAGTGTAAACCTTTCTTAAACAAGGGCAAATAGACGCAAGGTCTATTGCATCCATAGAACTCTAGTCAATGCACTTTGCGGGAGCTACACAGTCCCAACTTGGCATGAATTAGGTCATTGGGTCAGACGATCCTGGGAGTCACAGCACACCAGTTACTTGACAGACAGCTTTCTCTCCCTCCCAGGCTTTCTCTTTGGGGTTTTTGCATGTGACTGTCTCAGACTCCTAGTTTTAGACACTTGCCACAAAAACACTTTCCAAAGTATCTCTTCCTATATGATAATTTCTCCTTTATTAAAAAAACAAACAAGCAACAATAACAACAAACCTTGCTGAGCTTCAGGTGTATCCAGTTGGTGGAGTGCCTGCCTAGCTCTCAAAGCACTCTATCTGATCATCAGTATTGCACAAACCAGCAGGTGTGGTGGGGTACAAGTGCTAATTCTATCTTAGTGCTTGAACCAGAAGTTCAAGGTCATTCTTAGTTACACTGGGAATTTGGGGGGAAAATCTGCTTTAATGAGCTTGTCAGAGAAGCCTGACAGTTGTAGTTTCATTCCTGCATCCTACATGGTGGAAGGAGAGAGCTATCCAAAAGTTGGCTTCGGATCTCCACACATGCACCGTGGCCTGTGTGCCCCCAATAAGTACACACACACATGCAAAGGCAAAATGAGTAAGTGTAATGCTTCTTTTTTTAAAAAAAAATTAACAAATTGAAAGCACCTTTGCTAGAAGGCTGTGACATGAAGGGAGAGAATGGCAGTGACACACAGGATGTAGCTGCTTAGGTTATTACACCTGTGGTGATTTAAGCCCGAGACGGGGGAGCATGATGGCTCAGAAGGTAAAGAGATTGCTGTGCATGCCTGTGCTGAGTTTGAGCCCCATATCCCCTGGAGGAAGGAAAGAATTGACTCTGAAAAGTTATGGCTTTCATATGGACACCAAGTGAGTATCCCCCACTAAAAATAAATAGAATTAAAATTAAAATAAATTATAAGGCAAAGCTTTTAGGTTGGGGTCCGAAGTCATCTCCTGAGGACACTTTGGGGAGTACAAGGACAAGTTTAGAAGAGCTGTGTTGCAAGTCTTTCTTTAAGTAAATCAAATCCTTCTTCCCCATCAGTACATTTCTTTACCAATTCTGGAACTCAAGTCAATTCAACCCAACAAATATGTATTGGGGTCTACTTGGAACACAGTACAAAGCAGTATTAGGGTTCTGACACCACAAGTACAAATCATAGTCATGCTCCTGACTTTGTTTTAAGACAGGGTCTTACTGTGTAACTCAAGTTACTATCAAACCCAAACGCATGGCAATCCTCCTGCATCAGTCTCCCAGGTGCTGGGATTGCCGTGTTGTTCCACCATGTCTAGCTGAGCATGAGATATCTTGAAACATGTTAAATTCATCTTCGATTTTTGCCATAGGAAACTGAACTGTGCTTCTTCTATAGTATAAGAACTGTACCACTCAGCTGCACTTTAACCCCCCATAACCTTATTTATTTATGTTTAATTTATTTATACGCATGTTTTGCTTGCATGTCTGTTTACCACATGCATGCCTGGTGCCTGAAGAGAACAGAAGAGTGTGTCAGATCCTTTGAAACTGGAGTTAAGGATGGTTGTGAGACACTGTATGAGTGCTGGGAATTGAACCCAGATTGTCTGGAAGAACAGCCAGTTCTCTTAACTGATGAGCCATCTTTACAAGCCCTATGTTAACTTTAAATATGTCAAAAGCTAGATACCTCACCTTTCATTTTGTTTTGTGTGTAGCAGGGTCTTATGTAGCTCAGGCTAGATTTAAATTTACTGTGTATCAGAAAATGACCTTGAATTTCTGACCTGCCTACCTGTTATTCTTGAGTGCTGGGATTAACGCTCCACCATGCCTGGTGCCTTAGTATTTGTGCTAGGGATTGAAGCCAGAGAGCTTTGTACACACTGGATAAGCACCCCACCAGCTGATCTATATCCCCAGCTGTGACCTCAATGCTTTTCTGTAATAGGGATTTTACCTATGGCCTCATACATCCTAGGCAACGCTCTACCAATGAGCTATATCCTCGGCCTGGATAAGTTCTTGGGAGGAGTTCATGTATATAATGAAGATCCATGTATATTCACAAGCTCTCTCTGGTCTGTCTTCAAAGAATGGAGGGACCCCTGGATGAGCCGAGCAGCTCAGAATGTCCTCAAGTTTCTGTGGTCCTCTTTGTTGTACTCTCACATCCCCAGAATGGAATAGTTAACTGGCCTTGCTTCTCTGGAACAGAGGAAAAGTGATAAAACAAGATGCTGTCCAAGAAGCCCCAGGCCTAGAAGTTCTTAATGAGACTTTAGTAGTAGATGTGGGCTGAGTCTTCAGTCCCTGCCATCACAGAAAGCCCCAGCTGTCGAGTGACAGTCTCAATTCAGGCTAAAAGGCCGTGGCTTGAAAAATGAAACAGAATCTGGCCATTATTCAAGTATTTAGAACAAAGTTTAAAACTAAACTGGGACCAGTGCCTGAGTATTCATCAACTAAGCAAGTGAAAGGCAATAACACAGACAATGTTCCTCTGGGACAGTGGGGAAAAGGGCACACTGACAATCATTTTTAGACAGCAGTTTTAAACAAAGTGAATATTTCTTTTTTTTAAAAGTTTTTATTTTAGGGGCAGGCTAGAAAGATGGCATGGTGCTTAACAGCAAACACTGAGTTCCATTCCCAGCACCTGTGTCAGGTGGTTCACAACAGCCTGTAACTCCAGCTCCAGAAGATTCGACGCCTCTGGCCTCCGCAGACACTGCATGTCACACACCCATCCCCACAGAAGTTCACAAGTTAAAAATGATTTTTTAAAAAAGTAAATGTCTTTAAGAAACATTTTAATGTATAAGTTTGGTTTTTCAAGACTGGATTTCTTTGTGTAGCCTTGGCTGTCCTGGAACGCACTCTGTAGACCAGGCTGGCCTTGAACTCAGAGATCCAGCTGCATCTGTCTTCCCAAGTGCTGTGATTAAAGACATGCTCTACCACTGCCCGGCAAACTATTTTTTAAGGCAGGGTCTCACTCTGTAACTCTGACTGCCCTGGATCTCACCACATTGCTCACACTAGCCCGTCTATTGTCCTGAAGCTCACAGTACTTGCTGTTACCAATTTCTCCCCTGTTGAAACAACAGGTGTGTGTGTGTGTGTGTGTGTGTGTGAGTGAGTGTGTGTGTGTTAAATATCAGAGAATGAACCAAGCACTCTGAACTCTTTTACTTTTTATTTTGAGACAGATTCTCACTAAATTGTCAAAACAGGCCTGGAACTTACTACAGCCCAAAGTGGGCCTTGAACTTTGGTGTCTCAGAGCTGGGATTACAGGCATGCACCACCCAGTCCTGGGATTATAGGCATGAGCCACCATCCCCCACTCCTCCTTCCTTTTTGGATAGTGTTCTTTTTCAATTTGATGGCATCGTTGGAAACTGCAAACTAAGAGGCAGGCCCAGCTGGAGGAAGTAGGTAACTAGGGGCCCCTGGCACTCCTCCTTGCTCTACCTGCTTCCCAGCTGCCTTGAGGTGAGCAACTCTGCTCTGTCACATCCTTCCCACCATGCTGTTCTGCCTCATCTCAGACCTAAAACAATGCAGCCAACTGACCATGAATGAATCTCCCTAAACTGTTTTCTCAGGCATTTGTCATTGAGATGACAGTATCTAATAGAATAAGAATACAACATAATCATGAGTCATGCTTTTTGCCTTTTTAAGGGGGCCAAGGGGCTCTCCTGTAGCTCATTATGTATCTGAGAATGACCTTGGACATCTGATCCACTTGTCTTTGTGTCCAGGAATGGGAACTTCAGGTGGACACCATGTGTGGTGTTTTCTTCTTTTTGTTCATCCCTTTCTGAGATTCTTCTATGCTCAACATGACTTGAATGAAATGTCAGCGATTGTTGTCATTTTCCCCACTCTGCTATCCAGCTTTGTCTTAACTGATCACTTTAGCAGGTAATACTGCACAGCTCCCAGGTAAAAGAAACAGTAAAGGAGAAGAGAGGAGAAACTTCTGAGTCACATAGCAGTATCTGTCAAAACAATGTTTTCAACCGCAGTTCATGACCCTCTACAGTTTTGAAATCAATTCACGAATTTTAAAATCCAATATATAATGGGAAAGGAGGAGCATATAAGAGAATAGTGTAATATATATAGAACAAAAGCAAGGCCTTAGCAAACATTTGTTTCTCTCGTACACCCATAAGTATGTGTGTCTTGGTGAAATATATTCTAAACTGAAGTCACGTGGAAAGGAAGGGAAAAAGAAGGCCACTTATATTAGTCTGTTTGTGCGATTGCAATGCAATGCTGTGGTTGGGTAACTTTACGGAGAAGAGGTTTATTTGCTCTTGTGGAAATGATCCAAAGTCCAAGGACTGCCTCTGGTAATGGACTTTGCCTTTGTGATGGCAAAGTCCCAATGGTGGCAAACAGTGTCACATGGCAAGAGGCAGAGACTGTGCCTGTTCAATCTCTTATAAAGCCACTGAGAATCAACCCTGGCCTTCTCAAATCGAAATAAACTATTTTTTTTTAAAAGACAGGGTCTCTCTAAACAGTTGGGGTGGAGGGGGTAGGGAGGCAAACTAGGAACTTGGAGCAATTTTCCTGCCTCAGCCTTCTTAGTGCTGGATTATAGAGAGAAGCCACCACACCTTGTCCCCTTCTTCATGTTTTAGATAGGGTTTCATGTATCCTGACTGAATCCAGTTTATTATGTAGCCAATGATGATCTTGAGTGCTATGATGATCCTTGCTTCTGAGTGCTAGGATTTCAGGTGCATGCTACCATGCCCACTTTATGCTGTTTGGGGACTAGACCCAGGACCTCTTGCATGTGAGGCAAGAACTGCCATGGAGCTACTCCCCCATCCCCATGCTCAACTCCTGCTGCTCTGTTTTGCAGAGCTGGTGACCTAACCAGATGGCCCATGTATCTTGATTAAGTGCTGGACCACTGCGACAGCCAACTCTTGCTCCTAAATTTGAATTTCTGTAGTCTAAGCCAGATTAGTATGAAGTGAAGATCAAATATACCTGTGCAGAGAAGCAAAGGCCATTGAGAGTGAGGCAATAAGAACATGAGATTTACTCAGTCTTACTCCAGTATTTAAGAGTAAATTGCTCAACCACAGCTTGCATTTAAAAACTGTTTTTGTTGGGCATGGTGCATGCCTTTAATCCAAGCACTGTGGAGGCAGAGGAAGGTGAAGCTCTCTGAGCATGAGACTAGCCTGGTTTATAGGAGTACCAGGTCAGCCAGAACTACATAATAGAGAAGCCTTGTCTCAACAAACACACAAAAACATTTTTAGTTCAATCTCTTATATTTACAATTTCTTTTGTATATTTGTTTACTTACTTATGTGGGGTGTGGGTGTATATGAGTGGCCCGAATGCCATGGGACACAACCACTTTCAACTCCTACTCCAGGGATCTGGCGCCCACTTTTGGCATTTTTCCACTCACAGTCATGTACTTAGCTACTTTTTGACCCTAGGAGCAAAAATTATCTACACTCAAGCCACCAGCAGGAAGGAGAGAACTATGAAATGCTCGCTTTGTTTCTTTTAGAATGGAATGCTTCCCCTCATAGCAGATTCAGTTCCTTAAAAAATAGGTTACATTTATTGATTTTTGTGTGACTATGTGTTGGGGATCGAGCTAGCCATGGCACCATTGGGGAAAACTTGCTGGAGTCAGTTCTCTCCTATCATGTGGCCACTGGGGTCTAGGCTCAGGTGGTCACCTTGGCAGCAAGAGCCTTACCTGTCGAGCCAACTAGTCTTTCCAGTCCCCCACAGTGGATTCTGAAAGCACATTCTCCAGTAGGCCATGTACCAGTGGGGTATCTTTTGACCTGTTACCCGTTTGGCATGGATGACCAACCAGGTAGGCCTCACACACCTGCATAGCACCAGTAGGAAGGCTGGATGGGGTTCAGCCAAATAAACCTCTGTAGTTATAAGATACTCAGTTTTAGGCATGTTTTATAGCAAAACAAAATGCGCTTCTGTAGCCAAAGACTCAAAAGAAACTCTGAGACAATTTCTCAGAAATTGTCCTGGGCAATTTCTCACACCAGACGATGGGAATTGGATTAGTGGATGGCCGGCAGCCGACTTTCTGGGATAGCACTGTAACAGGCCTGCAACCAAAGGTTCCTTCACCCCTGGTAGAGGGGGCTCACTATCATGACCAGTTCTTTCCTTTACCCACTGTGGATTTGAAGGCAGCCTACTTTTCATGATCCCTAGCATAACGACCTTCTTCCTTTTCTCACTCCCTCCAGTTGACCATGATAAAGTAACTAATATAGAGCCAGAATGCTCAATTCTAGGGTCTACCTGTGATGACATCCAGAAATTCGGCTACTGGCCATCCCCAGGTTGTAAAGTGGGCATGACAGTATAGTCTTATAATCTCAGTGCCAGGGAGGTTGAGGTAGCAGGATCTGGAGTTCAAGGGAATTCTGGGCTGCATAAGGAAATGACAATAACAAATGGCAAAGTCATGATGACTCTGGATCCTGGCTGAGGTAGTGTAACCTGGAGAGTTGCTTACATTTCTTACATACAGAATGAAGAGGCCAGACACTCATTTTGAACTTCTCTGCCCATATTTGGTCTTTATATGGCATTCTAAAACTTCTTCCCTCACTCCCCTTGATCCTTCTCCCTTTCTTCCCTTCTTTATTTTGTATACTTTTGTAGTCTCTTATGTGAGGATTTGTTGGGAGGTCCTCATGGAGGAGCACAGTTATGTGGATACCCTCCACCAAAGAACAATCTCTTCCACCATGCACCCAGCTTTGGGAGGAAGACACGGAGTGGAGAGGAAGGGACACCTGCATAGCCAGCCAGATCAGCTGGCTGAGTAACCTTGGACTGATACATGTCACAGCCAGATGGCACTCCATTCGATTTGTTTTGTTTTGAGACAAGAGTCAATGTAGCCAAGACTGGCCTTGAACTTGCTAGGATGAATGTTTCTGTTTTTTGTTCTCTCTCTCTGTTTCTGTTTTCTGTTATCATTCTCTCTCTCTCTCTCTCTCTCTCTCTCTCTCTCTCTCTCTCTCTCTCTCTCTCTCTCTGTGTGTGTGTGTGTGTGTGTGTGTGTGTTTGCAGATGGACCCATGTGTCTGTGTGTGGACCAGAAAACTCTATCTGAACTCCCACTGAACTGGGAGCTAATCTGATGTGCACATGATCACATTTGGCTTCTTATGTGGGTATTGGGGATTTGAATTCAGGTTTTAAAGCTCATGCAGCAAGCATTCTTACCCACTGAGCTACTTATCCTGCTACTCAGAATCATGGTATCAACTGCTAGAGATATGATAATAAACATAGTTCCTAAGCCATTTTTTACATTTTTACTTATATTCTGTGTATGGGTGTTTTGCTTGCATATCTGCCAGTGTATGACTTGTGTTCCTCATGCCCAAGGTAATGAGAAAAGGGCATGGATGCCCTGGAACTGCAGTTACAGAGGGTTATGAGTAACCATGTGAGTGCTGGAAACTAAATTCAGGTCTTCTAGAAGAACAGCCAGTGCTCTTAACTGCTGAGCCATCTTTCCAGCCTCAGTCTTTATGTCTTATTCTCAGTGAGCACCAGCTTGAATCTTCTGTAGTTGAGGCAGACCAAGCTTGCTATATAACACAGATGATCTGAAGCCTCTGATTCTCCTGCTTCCACTTCCCCAGTTCTGGGGTTAATCTTCGCCTGTGCTCCACCATACCTTCCAAAATAACGAAGTCTCACTCTCCATTTAGACAAGGCATTCTTTCACACGTTTATTATAGAAAAGATACCTCTATAGGAAATCTCTTCTTCCCAAGTAGATAGCTCACATTTGGGGCTCAAAAGATGGCTTGATGGTGAAGAGCACTGGCTGCTCTTCCAGAAGACCCAGGTTCAATTCCCAGCATTCACATAGTAACACACAACCAATTGTAACTTTAGTTACTGAAGATCTGAAACCTCTTCAGGTCTACAAGGGCAGTGTGTGCCCATAGTGCACAGATGTTCATGCCTGCAAAACACCCCTACACATAATACATGAAAATAAACAATCTAAAATCAAACCTCACATTTGCAGTAGAAAACAGACCATGCCAGCTTCCTGTTTATTAAAGTCTTTCCTCACAGGGACTAATGCATGCTCTCCTTAAGTGCTATTGCCATGCAGCAACAGCTGGCCAAGATTCATGTTCTGCCCAAGCTCTGTGTCTATTAACACATGGAAGTGTACTTGGATAGGACTCACTTCCCAGTAATACTGTGCTTTAAAGTAGAGCTAAATAATAGTGGCTGTTGATATTGATCAACACTCAAAAAGGGTCCAATGTTCATGTTAGCCCTAGAGAGCAAATACACTGAGATGGTTTGTACCAAAGTAAACACTTAGCTTTATTTTGCAAGTTTATTTTCTTATCCCCCTCCCTTGTAAGTTTTTAAAAACAAAACCAAACAGCATGCAATCAAAGCACCTAGTCTTTCTTTTTTTTCCTCTCTCTATTTGAGGAAAGGATTATTTATTTTGAGACACGGTCTCAAGTAGCGCAGGCTATGACAGAAGATGACCTTGAATGTAATCCATCTAGCTCTGCCTTCTAAGGACTGGGATTATAGAGCATGCAATACCATGCCTGGTTTATGAAGTGCTGATAAACAAGTTTAGGGCCTCCTGCATGCTAGACAAGTAATTTATCAACTGAGATATAGCTCCAGACTTTATATATTTTATTTTTTTAGGCATAGTCTCATTTTGTAGGCCAGGCTGGCCCTGTAACTGGAAGAAATCCTCCTGCCTTATCCTGTCCAGAGCTGGGATTGCAGGTGTGAATCACCATGCCAACTTTTGCTTTGCATTTAACGACATTCAGAAATAATTTCATATGCACACCATTCATTGCGCACTTTATTTATTTATTCATTTATTTATTTTGTTTTTCTAGACAGGGTTTCTCTGTAGCTTTGGAAACTGTCCTGGAACTAGCTCTTGTAGACAAGGCTGGCCTCAAACTCACAGATCTGCCTGTTTCTGCCAGAGTGCTGGGATTAAAGGCCTGTATCACCACACCTTGACCACTGCACACTTTAAAAACTTACCTTTTTGTTAAAAGTCACTAGAAAGCCTACCAACTAGCAGGGTGGCCAATCAATAAAGTGCTTACTATTCAAGGATGAAGACCTGAAGTCAGATTCCCAGCACCCAAATAAAAAGTTGGGCCTGTGGCACATGCATGTAATCCTAGTGTTGAGTATGTAGAAATATGAGAATATTTGTAGCTTGCTGGACAGCTGTCAGCATAGACAGATCAGTGAACGCCAAGTTCAGTGAAAAACCCTCCCTCAAAAATTAAGGTGTAGAGCTAAAGGAAAGGACAACTGACATTGACCTCTGACCTCCAAGTAAAAGGGGGTGGCACTCCCCAGTAATTAGAAGGTAAAGGTGGCCTTGAGTTCTAGAGTGATCACATCCACACGGGAATACAGTATAAACACTGTTGGGTTTTTTTTTATGGAAACACAATCAAATGAAAGTATTCATAGAGAAATAAGAGAGAAATGGATATAAAACTTAATACCAAACTCCAGCACTCCAGAAGCTGAGACAGGATGATCACACATTGCAGGCGAGCCCATACTACACAGTGAGAGTGCCTGTCAAAAAAAGTTATGTAACCTTCACCAGGTATGGGCTAGTGGTACATTCATCTTCCTAGGACTCACAGGAAGATCAAGGGGATCACAAATGTACAGGCAGCCTGGCTACACAGTGAGTTCAAGGCCAGCCTAGCTTGTATGAGTCCATACTAACCAAGCCCAACATGGTGGCACTGGCTCTTAATCCCAGTACTGGAGAGGCAGAGGCAGGTGAATGTCTTTGAGTTTGAGATCAGTCTAGTGTACAGACTGAGCTCCAGGCCACCCAGTGCTACACAGTGAGACCCTGTCTCAAAATAAATAAGTAGTCAGGAGAAAAATTAATAAATGAAGGTTCACAGTGGTTAACTTGCTCTCTTCAATATCTCTAAGGAGGCAGCACTCTCGTCCTGTATTGCTCTGAAAAGCAAGATCTAGATGAAAGGCAGAAGCCATGAGCAAGCACTTTCTAGCTCAACCTAGGGTGCTGACTAGGTCTTTGCTCGCCTCAGTGACCTCTGGATAATCAAGGATCATTTTAGTGGTTTAAGTGAGAACTGTTCCTCATAGGTTCAGGTGTTTGACTCTCTGGTTCCCAGTTAGTGGAGCTATTTTGGGAGGCTAAGGTGGTGTAGTCTTGCTGGAAGAAGTAGCCACTGGGGCAGGCTTTAAGAGTATGTAGGCTTGTCCTGCTTCTGTTTGCTCTCTGTTCACGCTTGCATTTACAGACATGGTCTCAGATGCCTGCTCCTTACTGCTGCGCTTTTCCTTCACAGTGGGCCTTGTCCTTCTGCAGCCGTCAGCACCAGTACCCCTCCCTTCCATAGCTGCCTTGGTAGGGTGTTTTATCATGCAACAGAAAAGTGACTAACACAGTCATCAAGGTTAGGTTAGAGATCACTTGGCTGGGATACTGTAGCCTTTTATGCTACTTTGACTATCAGACTTTCCTGTTCTTTGTTGACCTTCATTCCATCCAGAACCTCAGGAAGGAATAAGACCATGTTTTTGTATTTCTACAACAGATTTCAAAACTTTCCAGGCATGTCCACCCTATGGTCCAGGATGGTTATGAATTCAGACAGATACATTTGGGGATGACAAAGTCATGCTGCAAGGTCAAGAGGGCAACACCCAGGCTAGCGGATGCCATTGGATGCAGAGCCCAGGTCTTTGTTGGAACCCTGTTATGCTCTATAATAACTGCCAAATTCTGGCTGATCCCATTCATAGTTCTGATGGACATTTCTGAGAATAAACAGTATAAAATATCCCATGGTCACAAGGACATAATTTGAAGATATTTCTTACTTTCAGAATCATAAATGTCATGTTTCCACTTCTTGAAAATTGACATTGAAAGTATATTCTTAAAATAGACTGAGATCTACTTGTACTACAACTCTCTAGAAGAAAACATGTTATTGTTTATTCATTCTGGGATGAACATATAAAAAATATAAGAACCATAGTCCATGTATCTCGTGGGTGGGCAGAGCATACTACGAAGGAGTACACATGCTCTGAGTTAGGGGTAAGGAAGGAAAGTGGTGAGTATAACAGAATAGAATCCATGGAATGGGCAGAAAAGAGAGAAATTGGGGGCAAAGCTTAACAGATGGAGAGAGCAAGGACTGGTGGGCACAAGGATGAGCACGGCAGAGTGGCTGAGACCATGTCCATTGCAGAGGGCTCTTAGGTAAATGAGAGAGATGCTCTCAGATTCCAATCCATTTGTGTCGGAAAACAGACAAACCTATAGATCTGAGTGATGGCAATTCTACATTATATTTGAATGACACCTTCTATTTTTCAAAATGCTATCTCAGTGAGAGACACTGTCTCGAAAAACAAGGTGAGTGGCTCCTGAGGAATAGCATCTGAAGTTGATTTCTGATTTCCATGTGCATACACTTTCATACACACACACACACACACACACACACACAGAGAGAGAGAGAGAGAGAGAGAGAGAGAGAGAGAGAGAGAGAGATCATTCAGAAAGTCAAGCATAGTGGTGCATGTATATGGACCCAGCACTTGGGAGACCGAGACAGGAGAATCCCAAGTTTGAGGCCAATTTGGACTGCATAGCAAAACTCTATCTCAAGGGAGGGGGCTGGAGTGCAACTGGGCTGGTAGAGCACTTGCCTAGAGCTGTGCTCTGTATGGCTCCCGGAACTGATCTCACTGGGCTGGCAGGGAAATGAAGAACAGATTACACATAGATACACTTACACAGGAAAGCTGGGATTGGTGATCTGGATTCTCAGTTAGAGAGGCCATGGCATCCTGTAAACTCAGTGAGTTTACTATATACAGTCAAACAAGGAGATAGGATACTGCAGACAGATGAACAAAGGGTATAATATACAGCTGAACAACGAGGCAGGGTTAGCTAATCTTGTAGCAGTTCTGTAGGAGAGCAGTCTTCAAGCTATAAACAACCAGCGGCAGAAAGCTAACACAGATATTTTCCGAACACACTGTCAACATTCACACTCAGACTAGAGGAAGGCTTTACCACTCACTTAAGGCACTTGGTCCTTGACATGGCCATGCTCATGTCAAACATACACTTTCACTCGGGGTGTTACTAGCATTCAGGAAGCGCTGAGTTCAGTCCTCAACAACAATACCAGGCAAGGTGACACATGCCTGAAATCCAGCACTTGGAGGGCAGCCAAAGGCTCAGAAGTTTAAAGCATCTTTGGGCTACATAGCAACTTTAAGATTAACCTGGGTTACATGGAACTTGTCTCCAAAAATTAAATAATAAAGTTCTATTGAAATGGTAGAGCCCTTGGCTGAATTCTCTAGTACACCTTCCTGATTCTATCCAAATCAATTTTCAAGTATTTATGAAGGATACTATCAGAAAAATACAATTTATGGTGGGCGAAGCAGCTCAGTGGTGGAGTACTTGGTTGTATCTCAAAATAATAAATACTAGGAAACAAAAACAAAGGGAAAAATCATCTGGACCAGAGAGAGAGATCACTCATTTAGTAAAGTGCATGTTGCACAAGCATTAGGACCTGCCTTCAGATGCCCACCACCCACATAGAAAGCCGGCTACAACGGTATTCATCTATAATTCTAGCCCTGGGGAGCTGGAGACGGGAGGATCCAGGGAGCCTGCTAACCAGCTAGTCTAATTGAATCAGTAAATGTCAGCTTTAGTGAGACCCTGTCTCCAACAGTTAATTATAGAATGACAAAATAAAACAGTGGCATCAGCCTCTGGACCATACACACACACGCGCGCGCGCGCACACACACACACACACACACACGAACATGTATACACACACACACACACACACACACACACACACATACCCGAAATGATGACAACAGAAGGACTATAATAAGACCTATTAGGACTAAAGCCTGGCTCTAAGACATCCCAAAGGATAAGGCTCTGGCATCCAGAAATTCAGTTAAAGAGAGGAAGGATAGTAAAGGCAAGAAAGGTGCTTCATTGGGAAGAGCAGAGGTCTAATGGCATAAACTCTGTTTTCCAAATGCTTACAGCAATCTTATTGTAACACACGAATAAGAAGTGTAGGCAAGAGTGAGTGTTTCTACGGCAGCAGCTCAGATCCTGTTGACCTGATTGATTATCACTTAGGTCATTATCTCAGTCATGTGAGCTATGTCTGGGACTGTCTCCGTGCTTAGAAAGTTGTTTTTATCCTTTATCTTAAGGTGCTTGTCAGTAGAGCCTGTTGTTTCTGGTATGTAAGGCAACTGTGGGAAAGAAAGGCTTGGGAGAGCTCAGAAGGATAGATGGAACTAGATGGAGCTAAAAAACACTAGGCAGTGATTATGCCTCACTTCATATCTCAGATGTCAAACCATATTTGCATTTTCTATGGTAAATTTTATGTGTTTTGTTCCATTTTATGTGAGACAGGATCTTACTTGACAGTCCAAGTTGGCCTCGAACTCACAGTAATTCTCCTGCCTCAGTTTGAGGCCTAGGATTATTAGATGTGAGTCACCATGTATAGCAATATCTTTATACCTTTGTAGAAAGACTACTTCTTGTTCTTAGATTTTTAAATCAATAAAAAACTTGATATATATTTAGATGTGTTATCATCTTATCTATTTACTTATTACTTATTAATTTGAGACATGCTGCCCATGAACTAGCTATGTAGCAGAGGCTGACCTTGAACTTCTCATCTTTCTGCAGCCACCTCCTCAGTGGAACCCCCACACCTAGCTTTATTTGGTACTGAGTATCAAACCTATATTTCACTCTCAATTTTTTTTTTAATTGCTAGAGATTGAACCCTGCACCTTGTGTACCTTAGGCAAATATCCAATCACTAAGCTGCATTGTCTGTGCCAGTATCATCTCTGAAATTAGGAGGTTTAAGCCTGGTGTAGTGGCACAACCTTTGATCCCACAGGCAGAGGCAGGTTGATCTCTGATTCAAGGCCAGCCTTGTCTACCTGGAGAGTTCCAAGACATCCAGGTCTTCACACAGAGACCCTGTATCAAACAAACAAACAAACAAAATGAATGAAATTAGACAGCTTAGTGCTCTGGTTCTAGACCTGTTAGTACAGCATTGTAAAAAACAAACAAAAGAACACCTAGATAATTTAGACACATGGATTAGGGCACTTGTCCTAGCAAAGAATGAAGAGGCCTGGATCAGCTTCTGCTCTAGTCTTTTGATAAAGTCTAGAGCACTGTGTGAATATGCAAATAATAATTTCCAAGGTAAATAAAAGCCCAGAGCCAGTTTTGGATTATAGATATTGCTACTGCTTATCTAATCTTTGTGGTTTTTATAAACAAAGCTATAGAAGCACAAAGGGTACGGTGAAGTCCAAAGTGAGTGAGCTGTCATTTGGCTTCACAGGCTAGCCTATGATCACATCTTTCAAACAGGATATAGACAAAGGGAAAGTCCAATGACTGCAGTGGGGAAAACAAACCATGGAATTCCAACTGAATGACCCTGTTTGCCTGAACTATCTAAACAACAATGACTACATCACTTGCTTTTTGTTTTTATTTTATTTGTTCTATTTTGGAAACTGAGGGATCATCAGTTAAAAGGGACCAGGCTATAGAGATGGCTCATCAGTTAAGAGCAAGCACTGCTCTTCCAGAGGACCTGAGTTTGCTTCCCAGCACCCATGTTGGATGACTCACAGCCACTTGTAACTGCAGCTACAGGGGACCCAACATCCTTTTCTAGTCTTGGAAGTCACCTGGTCTCAAGTGGCAGATACACAGTGACACTGACACATACCCATAAATAAAAGTAAAAATATTTCTTAAAACAAAATAAAACCACAAGAAGCCAGTAATTGCAAAGGCAGGAGGATCAGAAGGACAAGATAATCCTTACTACATAACGAGTTCAAGGTCAGCCTAAGATACACAAAAATGTCTTAAAAGAAGAATTAAATCATACAAACAACTTATCTCATTTTCTACCCAAGGACAGCTTATGTCAATTTTAAAATAGATAATAGGAAGTGTTTTGTTCTAAAATAAGAACTTCATCTCTTATTGTTTAATATTGTATTTAATATGCTTAATATTATAAATTCTGTCTGAAATTCATGGCTGAAGAAATGGCTCAGTGGCTAAAAGCACTTACTACTCTTGCAGACTACCAGAGCTTAATTTCAGCATTCACATCTGGCAGTTCACACAAACTGTTACTCTAGCTCCAGGGATTCTGACACCCTCTTCTGTCTGCCACCTGCACTTAACCACACACACACTATACCACAACACACACCCACCTTAACACAATACCACTCATAAATACACCACACATATACACACCGACACATACAACACACACACACACACACATACACACACATACAGAATTTAGGATTCCTATTGCTGTGAAAAAACACTACTGGTTTGTGATAATGCCCTTGTACACTGTAAAGGTTTATCACACTTGTTTTAATAAAATGTTGATTGGCCAGTAGCCAGACAGGAAGTGTAGGTGAAACAATCAGACTAAGAGAATTCTGGGAAGAGGAAAGGCAGAGATGCAGTCACCAGCCAGATGTAGAGGAAGCAAGATGAGAATGCCTTACTGAGAAAATGTAACAAGCCATGTGGCTAAACAAGAATTATGGGTTAGTTTAAATTGTAAGAGCTAGTTAGTAATAAGCCTGAGGAATAGGCCAAACAGTTTATAATTAATATAAGCCTCTGTGTGTTTATTTGGGATTGAATGGATGTGGGACCAGGCAGGACAGAAACTTCCATCTATATACCACAACCAAAAAGCATGCCAACGAGGAAAGGGTTTAAATCAGCTTAAGCTTCTATATCACAGATCATAATCAAAGGAAGTCGGGACAGGAACTCAAGCAGGGCAGGAACCTGGAGCCAGGAGGTGATGCAGAGGCCATGGAGGAGTGCTGCTTATTGGTGGGCTCAACACAACTTGTTCAGCTTTCTTTCTTATAGAACCCAGGACCATCAGTCCAGGGATAGCACCACCCATATTGGTCTACCACCCCCTACATCAATGACTGTCTTATTCAATTGTATTTAATTGGGGTTTGCTTACAGTTTCAGAGGTTTAGTCCATTATCAGCACAGTGGGAAGCAATGGCAGCACACAGGCAGACATGGTCCTGGAGGAGCTGAGAGTTCTACATCCAGATCTGCAGGCAGCAGAAAGGAAAGAGACACTCTTGAGCATTTGGAACCCCAAAGCCCATTCCCAGTAACACATCTCCAACAAGGCTACACCTCCTAATCTCTGTAAGTAGTGTCACTCCGTACTGACCACGCACTCAAATATATGAGGCCATGGGGACCATTTCTACCCAAACCACTGCAATAACTAATAAAGAAAAGGCCCTATAGGTGGATATTATAGACACATTTTCTTAACTGAGGTTTCCTTCTCTCAAATGACTTTAGCTTGTGTCAAGTTGACATAAAACTATCCAGCACACACACCACGCACACCACACATACCCCATACCAAATCATACATACATTCACCACACATGTCCCCTCCACCACACAGATACACACACATCACACATACCCCCCACATACACGTGCCACACAAATATAAATCAGATCTAATGCATAAAATGATTTTTTACAAGTTTATGTATTCTTTATTCAAAGTTGAAAACCATATTGCACATTATTGCAAAAATTCACTGGTACAAAACACTTTGCAGCTGGTAAGAAGGCAACAAAAGGTTGATTTTAAAACTCATCACTATAAAATTACTGTCATAGTACTTTTCAAATTTCAAACTGCATTTTCTTTTTCTAAATTGCCTACAGTACTCAAGGTTCCTGAAGTTTAGGTAGCTGTTTCAGAAGGAAGAGAAGAGGTATTGCTATTAAGGGATTTCTATTTCTCTTTCGATGCTCACATACTTCAGGGCATCAGCCTGGCTATATTTGTAATCCAAAACCAGCTCTTCACAAGCCTGATGACTCTCAGCAAAGATGCATATCCTGTAACCAGCATTAACCATGGTAACTTTTTCATAGCAGTTTGGATTTACTGAATGGTTAGCAAGATGAATTTTGTTGTCCTTGTGGGCTATATCATTGTTTAAAATGAGCAGGAAGCTGCACATGTATTTGTCAGATACTTGCCCTGTTCTGTCTGCCTCATCCTGAGAAATAATGTCTCCACAGTATTCTGAGAAGGGCTCATTTTTTCTGCACAGGATCTTTGATAAAGATCCCCCAGCCTGCCACATTAGATGGTGACAGCAATAAGTGCTTTTTAGAGTTCACCAAATACTTCAGTCCTTGCAGGACATGTTTTTGCTGTCCCAATGGTCAGCAGCTCCACATGTAAGACAGAGGTCAGGGTCACACTCTCAGATAGCCAGAGTTATACTGTGCTTTGCAGCAATGTCCAGGAAGGCAGCTTTGATCCTTTTCCAGATGTATCTTCCTGTAGTGTGCAACCCACAATCGGTATTTTCTTTTCTTCTTTCTTGGAGGAGTATCCACATCCTCAGTGGGGACACACGCCGACACTGGAATGCCCACGCCCTCAGTGGGGACACACGCCGACACTGGAGTGCCCACGTCCTCAGTGGGGAGATATGCTGACACTGGACTCTTTGACTCTGAACTCATACAGTTCTTTACATATTTTCATCCCAATTAGCCTAGCAATGGCACAGAAGTTATTCTCAGAAGAACCGATGAGCACTCTAAACACAGAGGCTCCAACACTACTCCACATCATATTCTCGGGAGTTTCAGTATTTGGCTTCATCTTTATTGGTGTTTGACATTGGGGATTTGCTTCCGAGGAGCTGCAAGTTTGATCTTTTTTTTCTTCTTCATTGTTCTCTCCCCCTTCAGTCCCTGCTTCTCTGACTCTAGCACACTGACGTGGAGGTGTGGGATGTGCTGCTACTGTTATTAGGAAGTCTTCCTCTTCTGTGGCCCTTGGGCATTGGGGTGATGTTTTTATCCACTCAGTAGTGAGGGCAGCAGCATCCTCCTTAGCTCCCTTCAGACGCTGGTAACATTGTTCCACAAGGCTTGTTATTCAGAGCTGTTTCTGTGTTCTGCTCTTATGTGTTGGGTGTTGCATGGAAGGGATGTAAGAAGCAGTCATGCTTAAAACATCACCTACAGAAAAATGTATGAAGTCAACGTAAGCTTTGCTCCCTCTGAACACATTTAGCATTTGGTCCATCTATGCTTGGGGTGCATTCAGGAGGCAGAGCACCTGGTAGATGCTGCCTGGTGAGTGATGGATATATATATTTCTTCTGTTGTACCCTCATCTGGAAACATTGAGGAAATAGCTCCAAAAATTTAATCAGCAGAAGATTTCTGAGGTGGGCAATTTTATCATCTTGACTATCCTCTAGATATTTCTGGGTTTTCTTTCATCAGGATCATCTCCATCATCATCGTCGTCATTATCATTATTAACCAAGAACATTTACCAACTCCACAAAAATTCACCATTTATAAATCTACATTCTCTGTCTCCATGCACTTTTCCATCCCAGTTTTTACTAGTTCTTCGGTGAAAGTGCCATCCTGATCTAGAACTTCACTCCCCATACAAAGAATGGTATGTAAAACAGTTCCATCTTCCACTATAAAATTCTACTGTCAGGGAGACCAGAATATATTATGGGCCCGATGCGACTGCATTCAGGGTGTTTAGCCAGATGACTTATGCTGGAGAAGTCATGATGTGTGCTGGCTGTATCCTTCATTGCTTCCGTTCTTGGTTTAAGGCTTCTATTCTTTCCAAAATTTTCTGACAATTGGAAGTAAACAGTCTTTACTTCATTAGCTCTTCTAAGGCTTTTGAACTGTCTAGGCTCATATAGTCTGATTTCACACGCTTCCACCAGCAAACTGGTTCTTTCTCATATTTCTTCCCAGCCTGGCCCATGATGACTCTGTCCCACACACTAGCCCACACTGTCCCCACAGCCAGGACTCCACTGCCTTCGATGTCCCACTGGGTATTGGACATAACTCAACCAAATGCCAAACACAGAGACCTGCATAAAAAAAATTCTTAAAAATAGTTTGCTCATTGCTAACCCAGCTCATTGCTATAAGAGAAAGAAAAATCAGATTCCCAATAACACATGCCCAGCTAACATATAGTGTAGACATTTTCAGATTGACTGGAAAGACTGACTGTTGAGACTGGGCATTGTTCACCTCTATAATGCTAGCACCTCCATGGAACCAAGCACAAAGCACATACACACATGCAGCAAATTCATAGGCATAAAATTAAATAAAAATCTCCAGTAGTTTTTAATGAGTATGAATAGGGGGTATGGGACTTAGTTTGTTGTAACTTTGACATTAGCTAGAACTCCCCTCCCCCCGCAAGGCCTCAAATAGCCAAGTCTGGCCTCAAACTTTTTGAAGCTTGTGGCAATGATGTATTCTGAGAATATCTCTTATGTTTTAAGAGATTGGAACTTTTGCTGAACCTCACAGCCAGAGCTATTAATACACCTAGGATTTTAGACTACTAGCTACTGTGTACTCAAATTGCTTGTTTAACCTGAGGTTAACAGAACAATATAACAAGCAACATTACTTGCTTTGGATTTCCCATGTAATCAACTTTTACAACCTTGCCTAATTACAGCTAATGCATAGCTGTAATGTTATGTACTCTTCCATACCTGGCCCAGATACTGCACGTGTGTCATTTGCTGAAAGCAGTAAGTACAGAAGTTGAAAGCAACCTAAAATCTAGCATAAACGGATACTGGTTGATCCTCAATGATATTTATTTCTGAGTCAGTTGGAAATAGTGACTTAATTTCTGGAATAATTCTTTTATTATATATTTCTGTAAGTTTCCCATTCCATCCCCATGTGATGCTTTTTATGTTGTTCAATAAAGAAAGAGGAAACCCTTTGTTAGGAACAGACACACAGAGGCAGAACAGATAGACACCCAGGGACACACATAGAGGCAGGCACAGATTCAGACTTATGCAACAGACAGACAGTAGATAGAAGACACAGGGAGCACGAAGTAGAGAATTCAAATCTGGATGCACTCTTGGTTCAATGACTCCAAGGGAAAGCGTTTTTATTTCTTTCCTTAATTTAACACTGGTTCATTATTGGTAACTCAGAGTTAGTTACTGATCCTTGAAGCAGCTGAAGATGAGCTTGAACTTTTGATTCACCTCTTAAGCATTAAATTACAGGTGTGCGTCACCACAATTAGATAACTAAACTTTTATGTTGTTGTTTTTTAATTAATTAGTTAATTAGAGACAAGATTTCATCAGGTAACTCTATGTGGCCTTTAAGTTCATATGTTGACTAGGCTGGCCTTGAACTCATGGAGATCCAACTACCTCTGCCTCCTGGGACTAAAGAAGTGCACTAAAGAATACTATTCAGGGCCAGGCTGAATAGTATTTCAAAGTATTTGAAAGTCTCAAAGTGAATTTCCCCTTTTTTATACCCGAACCTGTAAGCAATTATCCATTGTTCTTATCTCCCTTCTTCTGTTTTCTCCATTTTTTTTTATTGACAGTTTTGCCTGTCAGCACAGGAGAAGGATTTATGCAGGAACATTATTAGAGAAGTAGGCTTGAGTCTTGATGAGTAAGCCCGGTTCAGAACCACGGAGAGCAGTCAAAGCCATCCAAACGTGAGAATCACAATTTGCCAATATCATGGTTGGCTTTGTTCTAAAGTTTTTAAATTGAATTGTGTGTGTGTGTGTGTGCGCGCACGCGTGCATGCCACATCTGTTCCTGTCCTCATGGAGACCAGATAAGGGCACTAGATACCCTGGAGCTGGAATTATAGGCGGTTGTAAGCTACCAAATGTGGGTACTGGAAACTGAACTGTAGACCCCTTGCAAGAGCAGCAAGCATTCCTAACCACTGATCCAGCCCTGGCCTTGTTATGAATAAGGGTTTGGAGCAGTATCTGATGTATGCGAAGTTTCTGGAAATATCTGTCTGTGTTTCACTGTCTGTCTGGCTTTTGTTTGAATGGGAATGCCTTTCCTTACTGAACCATCTCACTGGCTTAAATAACGTAAAAGTCTCTGTCTCTCTCTCATGTGTGTGTAAGTTGTGACATGTGTGTGCAGATGTCTTCGTTTTGGAACACAGTCCAAGAATGGAGTTCTGTGAGGAGAATTCTGAGTACTTGTGAAAAAACTCCAAGAAAACAAGGTAAGAGTCTTGTACCTCAATTTGTTCAAAATACAGACTTGTTCTTGGAATATGTTTTCATGCTCTGCCCTGGTAGAGCAGACAGAAGTGAGTAACTGGCTCTTGTTTGTTTCTATGCCTTGATGGAAAAACATGGTTTTTGTATGTATGGCTTGTCCTTGTGGTTGTATACAGATTAAACTCTTGAGAACTTTACTCATATGACCTTTCTTAACCCTCAGAGTGTAAATTGTTTGATGCTATTGCATGAGACTTTAGTCTGCCTCACATATTGGCTCCACTCTCTCAAGTCCCACTACCTCTAGAACAGTAAGCCCCAGCATAGGCCAGAAGAGTCCTTTGGACCTTAGAGCTGCAGTCTGATCCAGGTTCTGGAAACCAAACTCTGCATCTTCTGGAAGAGTAGCAAGCACTCTGAACTTAGCTCCTCTATAAAATGTTAACACTTGGGAAGAGGAGGCAGGAGGATCATGACTTCAAGGACAGCCTTGGCCACGTGAAGAACTATCTAAAATAAAACAAAAGATATGGGCCAGAGTTAAGGTTAGCACAGGAGGAAAGGGCTTGGTCTAGTAATGATAAAGTTGTCTGATCTCCAAATATGCTAAAGAATATGAACCAACACGTAGAATACAGGTTTATTGTATGTGAGCATACAACATATGTATGTGTTGGGTACTGGATTGAACCCAGAGTCTGTACATGCCATTGCAGACACAAACATTGAGCTACACAGGCCTGCCCCCTGACCTCTCTCTCTCTCTCTCTCTCTCTGTGTGTGTGTGTATGTGTGTGTGTCTTTGTGGTGTTAGGGATTAAATCCGGGGCCTTTGTATCACAGGCAAATGATTTACTACTGAGCTACATTCACACCCCATAAATTATATATTTAAACCTTCCTTTTATTTCATTAACATATTACAAAATATTTGAGTGTAATTAACTTAAAAGTTTCCCCCTCTTATTTTATGTGTATAGATGACTTCCCTGTATGTGTCTGTGCATCATGTGGTGGTGTGTAGTGCCCACAGAAGGCACTGGATCCCATGGGCCTGGAATTACAGATGGTTATATGTTACTATGTGTGTGCTAAGAACTGAACCTAGGTCTGTATAACTATATTTGAGATTACAAATTTTTATAATTACAAATTACTATGTTCAACAGCACCATCTACTGTTGGAAGAAGTGAAAGCAGTTACAGTTTTGTTGTACACTTCACTTGATTTAGAATGATTCGAAGTAATTACAGAGCAATGAACAGCAGACTTAGGTCTTCAACTTTAAATGAACCCAAAAATTCTAGCATCAACATCAAATATTTATTATGAGTATATGGTGTGTGAGTGTAAGTGCAGAAATGCGATTGTCACAGTGCACATGTAGAGATCAGAGGACAGCTTTGTGGAGTGCTTCCTTCCTTCTTTCCACTACGTGGGTCTTGGGGATCAAAGTCAGGTCATCAGTCCTGGCAACAAGCATCCTGACCATCTTACTCGCCTCTAGTCCCAACTTTGTTTTTTAAAAATATTTTTTTTTTAGAAGCTGGAGACATGGTTCAGGAGCTAAGAGAACATGCTCTTGCAGAGGACCAGAGACATTCAAACACATATAACCAAATTTTAAAATATTTTTAGGGTTTTTAATGTTACCCCACAGAGGCCAGAAGAGGGTGATGGATCCATTAGAGCTGGAGTTATATGTGGGTTATGAAACCTCAGACATGGATGTTGGGAACCAAACTTAGCTCTTCTGGAAGAGTGGTAGTGTTCTCTTCAAACAAAATTATGTATATAGACACTTTGCCAGCATGTATGTTTATGTCTGCCTGGTGCCAGAAGAGGGTGTCAGGTCCTGGAGACAGTCACTGGTTGTGAGCCAC
Source organism: Ondatra zibethicus (assembly GCA_004026605.1). Taxonomy (NCBI): domain Eukaryota; kingdom Metazoa; phylum Chordata; class Mammalia; order Rodentia; family Cricetidae; genus Ondatra; species Ondatra zibethicus. The sequence continues at coordinate 121,767 of PVIU01000745.1, forward strand.
CATGTGGGTACTGGGAATCAAATCTGGGTCCTCCGGAAAAGCAATCAGTGCTCCTAACCACTGAACCATCTCTCTAGCCTTACAGCAGTGTTCTTAACTATTAAGCCATCTCTCTAGTCCCTAACACCAACTTTCTAAGCATAAAAAACATAATGTGAGATTTCAGAAAGATAAATATCTTGTAAAGTGATAAACATCTTGCTATAACACTGTCTTAGTTAGGGTTACTATTGCTATGATGAAACATCATGATCAAAAGCAACTTGCAGGAGGAAAGGGTTTATTTTCCTCACAGTTCTCCATAACACATCATCAAAAGCAGCGATGGCAGGAACTCAAGCAGGGCAGGAGCTGATGCAGAGGCCATGGAGGGGTGTTGCTTACTGGCTTGCTCCTTATGGCTTGCTCATCTTGCTTTCTTATAGAACCCAGGACCACCAGCCTAAAGATGGCACCAACCACAATGGGTGAGACCGTTCCTCATTGATCACTAATTAAGAAAATGCTTTACATACAGTTTTTGGAGGCATTTTATCAATTGAGGCTCCCTCCTTGCTGACAATTCTAGCTTGTGTCAAGTTGACATCAGATTAGCCAGCACAAACACTATATATGAGTGTAAGCCAAAACGTCTGTAGGTGTGTTTGGAGCAAGGAAGCTTGGTGGGAAAGCGATCTCCTCACAGTGAAGCCTCTGGGATGAAGGGAAGCTAATTCTGTTTCTAACTTCATGTTGATGGTCCAGGAAAGTTAACTGTCCCATGGTTCAGTTCCTACATCTGAACATGGTGACTGAAGGCAGTATAGGGAGTTTCAAGGCTGCAGTTTCCTGCGTCATCACCCACACTGCTGACTAGCAGTGATCTACACATCTGTAAGTATCCTGGTTCACTAAGCCTGGTAGAATGGTTACTTTGGTCAGTGTGGTGGTTTGACTGAAAATGGTTCCCAGAAGCTCATAGGGAGTAGCATTATTAGGAGGTATGTCCTTGTAGGAGTAGGTGTGGCCTTGTTGGAGGAAGTGTGTCATTGTCAGTGGGTTTTGAAGTTTCAGATGCTCAAACTAGAACAAGTGTCATTCTCTCTTCCTGCTGCCTTCAGATCCGAATGTAGAACTCTCAGTTTCCCCATTACCATGTCTGCCAGCAAGCTGCTATGCTTCCTGCCATGATGACAACGGACTAAAGCTCTGAACAGTAAGCAAGCTCGCAGTTAAATGTTTTCCTTTATAAGAGTTGCCATGATCATAGTGTCTCTTCACAGCAATAGAAATGCCAACTAAGACAGTTATCAGCAATGAGTGGATATTTATTCCCATCTCACCAGGAAGATATCACCTGAATTTGTATGAGTACACTCTGTGATGTACGATGGTGATGGATTTGCCTAATGACTCAGTTTTGAGGTGTCCCATCGTTGAGCTTTGTTCAACAAGTGTTTACTCATTTGTGGCCAACTTTGTCCCTTTGGCTTTGAGGGTAGCATATGACCAAGCTATGGACACAGTGAGCTATTCAAAATACATGTAATATAAGCATAGCGAGTGTCCAGAGGAGGCATAGAAACAGGAGAGCATCAGCTAGACCTGCAAACACATCTTGCATAGTGCCTCATTCCTGGCACAGTGTGGAGACACCTAGCTATTGACTTGTACTTATTCTCTTCATTCATTGGTTCTTCTGACTTAGTAAGAGAACCCTGAGCCTTAATATTTCCAGCCCCCTTGGGAGATGGGGTAGTCTAGAACTTACTGAGTGCAGTGGGTTGTAAAATTATTGAATGACAGTTTTGTGATTTGATTTTGTTTCTAACAAAGAAAACAGATTTCTTTATTATACTGCAAAAAAGTAGTGGGCATGGCACTAACAGAAGAACCAATAGCTTCATTTGATACCCTCCCTCTTCTTTCTCATAGTACTAGAGACTAAACCTATAGCCTTCCTTGCACATGCTAAGCAAGCACTCTACCTCTGAGCTGTATCCACACCTATGTCTTCACTTTAAACAGCCAGAGGCCAGGCATAGTGTCACATACCTGTAACCCCAGCAGGAAGAGACAGGAGGATCAGGAATTCAAGGTCTACCTCTATTACCTGGTGACTTTGAAGACTACATAAAATTCACTCACTTTCTATATGTATGTATGTATACCTAGAAAGATGCTGGCTGCCAAGCCTGATATCCTGAGTTCTATTCCCAGGACCCACATGGTAGGAGACAAAGGTTGTCCTCTGACCCCCACATATGTATAATGTGTATGGGCACATAAACAAATACAAATAAATAAATTCCCATAATAAAATTTGAAGAAATATTTGTAACAGCTCTCTATGTAACAGCTCTGGCTTTCTTGGAATTTGATGTAGTTCAGTAGAATTGCTGCTTAGCATGAATGAAAGCCTGCTTTAAAACTCTAGAACCACACAAAATGGAGAAATTCTAGCACTGGGGAAGTGGAGGCAAGAAGATCAGAAGTTCAACATCATCCTTGACTATATAGTGAGTTGCTGGCCAGCCTGGGCCTGTCTCATAAATAAATAAGCAGAATGCTATTGGACACAGACTATGAAGAACCACATCCAGAGATCCCTGTGTTGGGATTAGCTATGATGGTTTCTGTATGGCTGCCTCCAGGTAGAAGATGAGTCTGTTTTCAGTAGTAAAAGGGATAATTATTGGGTAGAGGCATTCTTAAAATCATCGCTATGGAGGAAGGCAATGTATGGTTATAGAGAAGCCAATGATTAGCTTGTGGTGGGATATATGATTTTTGTATTTGGCTGGTAAACATTTCCATCTCTAGTCTGATGGTCGTAAATCCTATCTTCCTTCCTAGAAGAGCAGAGCTATCTATGACCATGATTGGCCATAGCTAACAATAACTAACCTCCCTGGAGCTTGAGTGACTCAGGGGAGGCAGATGGTCTGAGTGGAGCAAATCACAAGTATCCCTGCTACTGACAGACTGATTCTGGGAATGACAAGTTCCATTTCTGTTTAATTTGTTAAAATGAGAGTGTGGGATCTGGGCATGTGGGCAGGCCCTACACTGCAGAGAAAGGCCCCTGAGGAATGAAGATGGAAGTGGAGACGCGAGGGGAAGTCTGGGGTTGTGCCTGTTGCACTCCCCCTTTCCTATGAGCTGTCTTTCTCCTTTACCTACACTTTAAGCTAGTATAACCTTAACTTCTGGCTTATTTTTGGGTTTTTTTTGAACAGGTTTTCTCTGTGTATAACAGCTCTGGCTGCTCTGGAACTTGATTTGTAAACCAAGCTGGGCTCTAACTTACAGAGATTCTGCCTGTCTCTGCCTCCGGAGTGCTGGGATTACAGATATGCACCATCACCTCCTGGCTAATTTTTTTTTTTAATAACTGGGGATCAAACCCAGAACTTCATGAGAGAGAAGTGCCCTACCAGCATGTTTTATATTTATTTTTTTAAGACAGGGTCTTATGTAATCCAGACTTTTCAGAAATCATCCTGCCTCAGCATCTCAAAAGATGGGATTACAGGTGCAAGTCAACTCTCTCTCTCTCTGTCACACACACCCCACACCCCTTTCACTCTGTAGATCAGGCTGGCCTTGAACTTGTGCTGGTGATCCTGTTTCTGTCCTCCACATGTTGAGATTATAGGTGTAGTTACCACTGCCTAGATATACTTTTTGATGTTGTTAAATACAGAGTCTCATGCATTTACAACTAACTTGTTGTAAATATTATTTTAAGGTGTGTTACATTTGTTTATGCCCTGAAACATTTAATGATGTAAAGATGTGTTGCTTTTGTTTACACTGCATTTGTTTAACTCTGTGAAGCTGTGATTCTCTGCCTGTCTAAAAATACCTGATGGGTGAATAAAGAGTTGAAAGGCCAATAGCACGGCAGGAGAAAGGATAGGCGGGGCTCGCAGGCACAGTGTAAATAGAAGGAAAGATCTGAAGAAAGCGAAGGAAAAACAAAGGACAAGGAGAGGAGGATGTCAGGGGTCAGCCACCCACAGAGTAAAGTAAAAGTAAAATATGTAGAAGTAAGAAAAGGAAACGGTTCAGAGACAAAAGGTAGACAGGATTATTTAAAGTTAAGAAAAGTTGCCTAGAAACAAGTCAAGCTAAGGCTGGGCATTCATAAGAAAGTATAAGTCTCTCTGTGTGTGATTTGGGACCTGGTTTGCAGGTCCCACCAAGAGCCAAAAAGAGCCAAAGAGTAATAAAAAACAAACAACAACATGCTGGCGTCCCAACGTGTGGCTAGAGTAAAAGAAAATCCAACTAGACTAACCTGGAACTTGCTGCATGGCTGAAGGTGGCACTGAACACCCGTCTATCTGCCTCCACTTTCCCAGGGCCAGGATGACTGGCATGTTTCACTATGCTAAGCTTACGTTTTCCCCAGGTAAGGTCTTCTTTTGTATTTCAGGCTGACAATCTTGTTTCAGATTGGATTTTTTTTGGGGGGGGGGGCGGGTAGGTTGGTGGTGTTGGAGACAAGGTTTCTCAGCCTAACCCTGGTTGTCCCGGAACTCACTTTGTAGACCAAGCTGGCCTCGAACTCATACAGATCCACCTGCTTCTGCCTCCCGAGTACTAGAACTAAAGGCGTGCACCACAACTGGCAGTTCCAGCCTGGAATTACTCGGTTGGAATTACTGGCATGTGTTACCACATCCAATTTTGTTTTTCTTTCCAGATTTATTTATAGTATGCATGCTCATGTCTATGTGCGCAAAAGTACAGGTGTCCTTAAAGGTCAGAAGAGACTGCCAAGTACCCTGGAACTGGCAGTTGTGGGCCACCTAATGTGGGCACTGGGAATTGAACTCAGGTCCTCTGCAAAAGCAGTAATTGCTCTTAACCACTGGGCCATCTCTATCCCCACTAACTTCTGTTTTGATGTTGCAAAAGTTTTGATTAAAAAGTCTGCTGCCACTGGGCATGGTAGCACATATATTTAATCCCAGCACTGAGGAGGCAGGCAGATCTCTGAGTATAAGGCCAGCTGGGTCTACATAGCAAGTTCCAGGCCATCTGAGGATACACAGTGAGTAAAACTCTACTTAAAAAAGTCTGGTAAAGCTGGGTGGTGGTGGCGCATGCCTTTAATACCAGCACTTGAGAGGCAGGGGCAGGCGGATCTCTGTGAGTTCCAGGACAGCCAGAGTGGTTACCCAGAAAAACCCTGTCTCGAAACCCCCCCAGAAACAACAAAAAATGTGTTAAGGTGTCCAGTGTAATGTCATCTCTTTTAAGGATCTGTACAGTTCAAATAATATTTTGTCAAGAGCTGACCAGGGTAGGAAGGAAATACCCCCTACTTCTCTCAAGACAGGGTCTCACTGCACACAGCCCTGACTAGCTTGTGAGTTGTTACATAGACCAGGGTGATCTCCTACTCAAAGAGATCTACATGCCTCTGCTAATAGCCACCGCTAGGCCCAGTCTCTGGTCTAGTGAAACTCTGTTTTCCCCTCTGTCTTATAACAAGCTTCTGGTAATTACCTTTTAGCTATGTCCTTTTAGGCGTGGGTAATGTCATTATGGAGGCTGACAAGTCTGAAGTATACAAGAATGGCCAGCCACACAGTATATAAGTACTGGTTTCTCCACTGCCACAAAGTAAATACTCTAAAAAGGAAAAGGAGAGGCGGAGCCGGACGTGGTGGTGAAAGCCGGTAACCCCAGTACTTCGGAGACTGAAGCAGGAATTCCAAGACATCCAAACAGCCGAAACGCGATGTATGAGAAACAAGTGCACACCATCCTAGCCTGCGTCTTAAAAAAAGAAAAAAAAAAAAAAGACTGACATTTAAAGACATCCTTGTCAGAGATCCAGAAAAACCAGTTTCCCCTTACATTCCATGCTAACTAAAGAGCCCTCAACAGCACATTTTTCTGCTCGGTGATGGAAGCACGTACGTGGCAGTCCGCTTCTAAAAGCGTGCCGGTGCTCAGAGGATACACAGTCGTCCTGGCATCGCAGAGGGAACCCCTAGGCACCGGGCCCTCAGCCCCTTTTCCCGCAAGCGGTCGCCGCCCACCTCGGGGAAGGCGGGGCGACAATTCAGAAAGTAGCGCGAAGTTACATCAGTAGCTTACTGCAGCCAGACGAGATCTTTGGGGACGTCAAGAAGGTCAGGCCTGCGCGATCAGCCATCACCTTGACAGGCGTCCCAGGAACCCGTCGGAGAAATGGCCAAAAGCTGCTCGCCGGGCCACGCCCACCCGCCTCACAACCCCGCCCCTGGCCAGTAGGGAAACCCACTCGTCACAGTATTTCCGGTTCCAATCTTCCAACCGGCTTCCGTAGCCCCCGTTTCCCTGTCCTCCGCCCCGACCCCGCCCCTACCGCGTCTTTGACACAGTCACGTGAGGGGCGTGCGCGGGGCCTGCCGGGAGTGGTGCTGCCGGCGGGTCAGGGTTCGGCCCAACATGGCGGTTCCTGTCGGACAGTGACCAAGGCTTTGCCGTCGGGAGGACCGAGCGGCGGTGGTCGGCGTCCCCACCTGCTGGGGTGGGATGCAAAGCTCCGGGGAGCGCTGAGAGGAGGCGGCGACGGGCCCGGACCCCGAAAGCCGGAGCAGCGGCGGCTCCGCGCAGTCAGCTTCAGGCTTCGGAGTGGGGCCGCACCCGGCCGGGCGGGCGGCGGTGGCTGCGGCAGGCTCGGCTCCGAGGGGGGGGCGGAGGCCGGGCGCCCGGCTGCGGCCATGGCCCAGTGCGTGCAGTCGGTGCAGGAGCTCATCCCCGACTCCTTCGTTCCCTGTGTCGCCGCGCTGTGCAGCGACGAAGCCGAGCGGCTCACCCGCCTCAACCACCTCAGCTTCGCCGAGCTGCTCAAGCCCTTCTCTCGCCTCACTTCCGAAGGTACGTGCTGTTCTTCCTCGTCCCCCGGGCTGAAACCGGGCCGTGGCCGGGAGAAGGAAGTGGGGAGCAAGTGGAGGACAGAGGGCCGGCCGCCCGGGGCTGCGAGCGGCTGTCAAGACCGCGCGCTCGCGGCCGCCCGGCTACGGACGCTTTCTTTCTCGGAACGAGCCAGGTCTTAAAGTCGTAGAGATAAACTTGAGCCCGACAGACGGGAGTCGAGACTGTTGTTACCAGTCACCCAGCAGGATTTGGCACCTACTGGACAGTTAAGGTAGCAAGATGCAGCCCCCAGAACGGAGTTTAAGAGTGAAGATCTCTCACGTCTCCTCGTCGAGTGTTAAAGTTCTCTTGTTCATGACATTGGTCTAGCCTTGGAGTTCATCTCTGGCCGAACTTCAGTTTGATTGTTTATTTTTCCCTTTTCGACCATTCCAACGCGTTCCCAGCTATATAGCAGTTTGCCCAGTGTCAGGAGAGCAAGCACAAAGTATGGCATGATGGGGGCTGCGGTGTCGCCCGGTGGGCAGAGTGCCCGCCTAGCCTAGCGTGCGGGAAGCTCTGTCACCTGGGTCCTCAGTACCACCTAGCTGGCGCTCTCCTGGGTTCAGCACTCGGAGGCAGAGGCAGGAAGAGAAGAAGTTTAAGTCTTTCCTGGGCTGTGTAGCGTGTTTGAGGCCAGCAGGGATCCCTAAAGAGAAAAAAAGTAAAAATAAAAAAATTTGAAAAAAGACAAAGGATAAATTGTAGTAACAATGTAGATGTTTCAAGTTATCTAAATTTATGGGGTTAGAACAGTTCATGCATTTTGTCCTTTTTATATTGATGGTTAATCGTGAGAAATACATTCATATTTAATAATAATTTTCTTTCTCCAGCATTATTTTTCATTTTTGTTAATTTTTAAAATGGGTTTTACTCTAGGCCACGTTGGTCTGGAACTCACTCTATGTCTGTAACTTGGCAGGGCTCACCAGGCAGTCCCCCATCTCAACCTCTTGAGTGTTGAGATTACAGGTTTGAGCCACCATAAATGGCTCTTTCTCTAGCTTTTGCTTTTTTTTTAATGAAAAAAGATCATACTTAGAATTTTATTCAAGGGGCCTAGAGAGATGGCCTAGTGGCTAAGAGCACATATAGCTCTCACAGAGGACAGAAGTTTGATTCCCAGTGGTGGTTCAGAACTTCCTGTATCTGTATCTTCTGGGAGTGGGGATCCAACACACACACACACACACACACACAGACACAGATTCTTTTAAAAGTTAAATATTTTTTAAGTATACTCCCAAGTGTAGTTTAACCGATATCTTCTTTTTTTCCTTTTTGGTTTTTTTTTTTTTTTTCTGAGACAGGGTTTCTCTGTGTAGCGCTGGCTGTCCTGGAACTTGCTCTGTAGATCAGGCTGCCCTCGAATTCACAGAAATCCGCCTGCCTCTGCCTCTTGAGTACTGGAGTTAAAGGTGTGCACCACCACCGCCTGGCTTCACCGATCTTTCAAACAGAACATAGCAAAAAAGCAGGTACAGTTCCTTGGAAATTTAAGAGTTGTTTACCATGAAGGGGTCACTTATAAATTTTGTTTATCAAATAACTGGTGTTATTTAGTTATGGTGTTTATAAAAAAAATAGTGCTATACTGTTGGTTCCTGTATCTATATGCCTCAGGCAGTCTTTAGGAGACTTGATGATAAACATGATAAAATACATAAAGAAAAAAGTAGCAAATGATGTTTTCTTTTGGTGCTGAAGATTGAACTTTTTTGTACCTCTGCGCTAATCTTTTTTCTCTCCCACATAGGTATATTCCCAGCCTTGGTGGGATTAGTTCTAGTAGTGTAACTTAATTGACCCATGTATTTCCAAAGTTTTGGCAGATTTCAATAAGTATCCAATATAAAATATGTAAATGGGAGGTTTTGCATTCTTTTTTGTTGCAAAGTTTTTTAAATTCTGTGTTCTTTATGCGTAAATATCCTCTTTTGTGCGTAGGTGCATTTTTCAGGATTCCGTAGGCCTTCTATGATGGTGTTGCCTTCATTGGACAGTGCAGTGATAGAGGTGCACTTCTATCCTCTTGTGTTCTGTTCTTTTGCTGTGTGTGCAGTGAGGCGGTTGATAGACAGGTGGTAGAAAGACAAAAGCAATCACTGCTTATTTGGGAGTTGGGGAAGGAATGAGGTAGAATGGTATCTTAGTTCCTCATATTCCTATGATAAAATACTCTGACAGAAGCACCTTAAGAGGGAAGGTTTACTTTGTCTCAGCTGAAGCTACTATCCATCATGGCAGAGAAGTGAAGAAAGCAGGAGGCTGAAGCATCTGGTCACACTGCATCCACAGTCAGGAGCCAGGAGTGATTGCAGACTAGAGCTAGCTCTCGGTTCCCATTTTATACAGTCCAAGATCCCTTTTAAGGAGATAGTTTCCTCTGCAGTCAAGATGGATAACCCTCCAGTGGCATGCCCAGTCTTCCAAGTGATTGTAGAGCCTGTCAGGTTTGCAGGTAAGACTACTATCAGATGGTTAGGTCAGAAGGTATAAATTGTAGTCAGTGGTTAGGGGAGAGTTGTGGGAAGGCTGTCTTCTGGGGTACAAAATGCAGAGGAGATGCCCAGGAGAGGAGAAGCTGGAGTTTCAAGAAGGACCTCTAGATTTCATTTCTAGTGGTACTTAGGAGGCAGTCTTGAGTTCTTGAGCTAGGCCTGTTTGACAGATCATTGAGTTGTAGTCTGTAAAGTTCATATGAGTTGGTATGAATTTTTAAAAAGTTTAAGTTGGTATGGTACTTGTCTATAATCCTAGTGCTTTGGAGGCTGAGGCAGGAGAATTGCTTGCTTGATGTCAGCTTCAATTACATAAGGACACACTCAGAAAGGAAGAAAAAGTTCAAAGATAATTAAGATACAGACTATAGTGGCAGCATATACATGTATGCAATTCTCAAAGAGTTAATGGAAAATAGAATATTCAAAAATTTGCCCTGACTTCTGAGATCAATCTTGGCTTATAACAGTCAAGTATTTTCAGGAGACTTATCTTTAAGTTTCAGTAGAAAAACACATAGTTTAAAGTTATACTGAAAAAATGGTTGCTAGAAGAAATTTTGAGTACTCTTTTTGTGTAGAACCTTAAAAGTAGCTATTAGGCTTCATGTACATATAAGTTAGATGATAGAGAGCCATTTAAGGTTCCTTGCATGTTTTAAGAATTAAACGCAATGACTAACCCAATAAAGCACAGTTGAAAGGTTTTGTGTATATTCTTTTTTTTAATTGATATTTATTGAGCTCTACATTATTCTCTGCTCCCCTCCCTGCCTCTCCCTTCCCCCCTTCAATCCTCCCCCAACGTCCTCATGCTCCCAATTTACTCAGGAGATCTTGTCTTTTTATACTTTCTACTTCCCATGTAGATTATATCTATGTAAGTCTCTCTTAGTGTCCGCATTGTTGTCTAAGTTCTCTGGGATTGTGGTTTGTAGGCTGGCTTTCTTTGCTTTATGTTTATAAACCACCTATGAGTGAGTACATGTGATAATTGTCTTTCTGTGTCTGGGTTACCTCACTCAAAATAATGTTTTCTAGCTCCATCCATTTTCCTGCAAAATTCAAGATGTCATTATTTTTTCTGCTGTGTAGTACTTCATTGTGTAAATGTACCACATTTTCCTTATCCATTCTTCAGTCGAGTGGCATTTAGGTTTTCCAGGTTCTGGCTATGACAAACAATGCTGCTATGAACACGTGCTTGTGGCACGATTGAGCATCCTTTGGATCTATACCCAAAATTGGTATTACTGGGACTTGAGGAAGGTTGTTTCCTATTTTTCTGAGAAATCGCCACACTGACATCCAAAGGGCCTGTACCTGCTCGCATTCTCACCAGCAATGCAGAAGTGTTCCCTTTTCCCCACTATCTCTCCAGCATAAGTTGTCATCAGTGTTTTTGATCTTAGCCATTTTTTCAGGTGTAAGATGGTATCACAGAGTTGTTTTGATTTGCATTTCTCTGATGACTAAGGATGTTGAACATTTCCTTAAGTGTCTTTCAGCCATTTTAGATTCCTCTGTTGAGAGTTCTCTGTTTAGGTCTGTACTCTATTTTTTTTTTATTGGATTATGTGTTCTTTTGGTGTCCAATTTCTTGAGTTCTTTGTATATTTTGGAGATCAGACCTCTGTCTGATGTGGGGTTAGTGAAGATCTTTTCCCATTCTGTAGGCTGTCGTTTCATCTTGTGACCATGACCTTTGCTTTACAGAAGCTTTTTAGTTTCAGGAGGTCCCATTTATTAATTGTTTCTTTCAGTGTCTGTGCTGCTGGGGTTCTATTTAGGAAGTGGTTCCCTGTGCCAATGTGTTCAAGTGTACTTCCCACTTTCTCTTCTATAAGGTTCAGTGTGGCTGGCTTTATGTTGAGGTCTTTGATTCATTTGGACTTGAGTTTGTGCATGGTGATAGATATGGGTCTATTTTCATTCTTCTACATGTTGATATCCAGTTATGCCAGCACCACTTGTTAAATATGCTTTCTTTTTTCTATTTGATATTTTTTGCTTCTTTATCAAAGATCAGGTGTTCGAAGATGTGTGGATTGATATCCGGGTCTTCTATTCGGTTCATTGGTTCTCCTGTCTGTTCTTATGCCAGTACCAGGCTGTTTTCAGTACTGTAGCTCTGTAGTAGAGTTTGAAGTCTCTAGAAGTTCTTTTATTGTACAGTTGTGTATATTCTTGGTGTTTGTTGCTGGTTATTTTTTGCTCTTTTGGGGGACCTGGCCACCCAGCTCCCAAATAAATCACACAGAGGCTAATTCTTATAATCGCCCGGTCTTAGTTTGATTGACTTGTTTCTTGCCAGCTTTTCTTAATTTAAATTGTTCTGACTACCTTTTGACTCTAGGCTTGCTTTTTCCTTTTCTTCTGTATATCTTACTTTCACTCTTAGTCCTTGGCTGGCTGGGTGACTGGCCCCTGAAGTCCTTCTTTTCCTCAGTTCTCTTTCTGTTTATACTCCCTGCCTGCGAGCCCCGCCTGTTATCTCTCTCCTGCCTCGATATTGGCCATTTAACTCTTTATTAGGACTATCAGGTGTTTTAGACAGGCAAAGAATCACAGCTTCACAGAGTTAAACATATGCAGCATAAACAAAAAGTACCACACCTTAAAATAATACTCCCCAAGAGATTTGTGCTCCAGATTTAACTTGTATTCACTATTCACATGGTTTGTGATCCTAGTACTTTTTTTCTGTGGTGCTGGAGATTGAACTGGGACCTTATAACACTAGGGAATGCCTCTTTACACTTGTAAAGAGTACTGTAGTGAGCTGTCAACATAAAACAAACTCAACAGCATCTTTGGAGGTTCTGTGTCTTATACTGATGTTAGGGCTTTTTTTTTTTTAATCTTTTAACCCGTAGAATTCCTTTTTATGGCTTTCAGTTTTTTTAAAAATGGAATTCCTGTATATGAGAATGTGTATATCTGTGTCTATATGCATTTTTATGCTTCTTCTTTGGCTCTTTTTCTTGTTTGGTTGTCTTGTCATTTTCAGATTTGTTTATTTTTATTTCTTCTTGTATTTTAATATTCCTTAGCTGCCTATTTGTTTTCTAACTAGAGACAGAAAGGGTGTAGCTCTGGATGGGAGAGGAAGAGGAGAGGAGCTGGGAGGAGTATGGGGAAGGGAAACTATAATCAAATATACTATATGAAAAAAATGTATTTTCTTTTTTGGGGGTGACAGAGTGTTGGTTGTTTTTTCAAGGCAGGGTTTCTCCATAGCTTTGGAGCCCATCCTGGAACTCGCTTTGTAGACCAGCCTGGCTTTGAACTCACAGAGATCCACCTGCCTCTGCCTCCTGAGTGCTGGGGTTAAAGGCAGGTGCCATCATCACATGCTGAAAAAAATGTATTTTCAATGCAAAAAAAAGGTATAGAGCAAACAAAACAAGAGGGCTAGGGATGTGGTTCGGTTACAGAGTGCTTATCTAGCATGCATAAAGCCCCATGTTCTTCACCACCATAAAAGAAAAACACAAAATTTATGTACTGCTGAGCAGTATCCTCAGTCCCCTAATATTTTTCAGAGATTTGTATTGGCCGTCTGCTTCATAGAGTTAGTCATGCCTTACTGTTTGTTTAATGGTAGTTCTCTAATAATTCTAAGTAGTATTTCATTGTATCATTTTAGACATGTTTTAAGGAAACTTCACATTAAACATTAAATTACAGTTTTGGAAGTATGTATACTAGTGTGTTGAAATGGATTAAATTTATTTAAGTGACTAAAAATAGTAGAATGTGATTCTTCTATAAACCTTGAATAGTTTTCTGCTTGGACTAGGAAAGTTTGGCAGATCAGTTTAGGAAATGTTTCTGAAAGGCAGCTTCTCTAATTTGTTTTCTTTCCATTTCCCATCTTTTTCTCTTCCTCTTCTTCCTCATCACTTCCCAGCTTCTTTCTAGATGTGTGGTCTTGTTAAGGTCTGGCTGGCCTTGAACTTCTGATCCTTTTGTCTCCACTTCCCAAGTGGAATTAGAGGTATGCATCACTACATTTTCCTTTGTTGTTATAACCATTATAATCATTTTTAAAATTAAATTTCCTTTACTTGTAAGCTTTCCTTTTTCTTCTTTTGATATTCAGGGGCCAGAATCTTTATGGGTGACCTGTACCTCACACCTGAAGCATTTCATCCTAGCAATGTTTTCATTACTTTCCTATTGTTGTGACAAAATACCTGACACAAACAACTAGGGCATTCTGACTTTAGCATGCAGCCTGCCATGGTGGGAAAGGCAGCAGGACTACATGGAGCTGCTCACACTACATCTGTGCTTAGGAAGCAGAGATACATGTCAGGAGCTCAGCTCCCTTCCTCCTTTTTTCATTCATTTCTGAGGCCCTAGTCCATGGGATGGTGCCACCCATATTCAGAGTGGGTTTTCCTCCTTAGTTAATCCAGTCTGTAAACTCCCTCATAGTCAGGCCCAGATGTTTGTCTCCTAGATGATTCTAGATCCTGTCAAGTTGACTATCAATATTGACCACCACACATCTTTCCCTTGTCAACTTGAAACCCAAAGATATCACTTTAAGCATTTTAATCTTTATCTTGTGTTTATGACTGCTGGCCTCTAAGTGTGTCTATGCACACATAGGTATATATAGTACCCTCAGAAGTCAGAATAGGCTGTCAGATCATGTGGGACTGAAGTTACAGATGGTTGTGGGTCTCCACATGGATGCTGGCAATTGAACTCAGGTTATCTAGAAGAACAGTTAGTGCTCTTAATCATTGAGCCATTTCTCCAGCACCTCCCCCACCCCATATACCACTTTTAAGCCATACTCTATCCTTTGTCACTATAGGCATGTAAAAATACTTCATGATGTAAAGTACAAATTTCAGTCTAAATTCAAAAGTCCTTATAGTTTTTTTTAATATTTATTTATTTATTATGTATACAATATTCTGTCTGTGTGAATGCCTTCAGGCCAGAAGAGGATACCAGACCCTATTACAGATGGTTGTGAACCACCATGTGATTGCTGGGAATTGAACTCAGGACCTTTGGAAGAGCAGGCAATGCTCTTAACCTCTGAGCCATCTCTCCAGCCCCAAAAGTCCTTATAGTTTTTAACAGTACAATACTATTCTGAAGTTAAGTGCAAATTTCTTCTGATTATCACTCTGGTATTGTCTTCACAGTGAGCCCCTATAAAATAAATTACAAAAACAGCAACCAGATAACATACTTCAATCTGGGATGACACAAATACTCACATTTCTAAAGGGAAGAATGAGGGTGTAGCAAGGACAGTTTGTACCAAGGCAAGACTGAAACCCAGTGGGGCAGACATTAATCCTCCAGCTCTTTGTTGGGCATCTGAAAGTGTGCTCCAGATGACTTGGGTATCTCCACCCTTCCTGGTTTGCCAACTGCAACACATACGGTCTCTCAAACCTATTTCACTCCATTCCTGTAGCTTTCCTCAGCAGATATCCCATTGCTCTGGCCTTTTTGTAGCATCCCAGGGTCTCCCAGTGTTGCTGAGGCTTCACCTTCCCAGCTTCACATTGTGGTCTCTTAGGCTCTCTTAGCAGGGAATCAAACCCTGCCACACATTGCTGTGCCTCAGTGGTACTGTGCCCTTCACTTTTGCAACTCCCATGCCTGTAAAACTAGTACCATGTGTATGATGCTAAGTGTTATCAGCTTGAGATGTAGCTTAGGCCTCCTGGACTACAGTTGAATTGTTCTCTGTGCCTTCCAAGATGTTTTTGATCAGGGCACCCATTCAGTAGCATTCTGTTTAGATTCCTTGAAGGGAATTTGGATTTTCACAAGATGTAGTAATAAAAGGATGGAGTCTTGCTCTCTGGGCACTTTTCCTATTGTTTCAATTCAAAACAGGTTTCTCTGGAATTATGCCAGTCTCTTTAATAATTACATCTCCTTTCTTACTAACAAGGCTTGTCTATAACCTATTTTTTATACTTATGTATTTTATTGTTTGTGTCTTATATCTTATATATTTTATTGTATGTATTGCGTATGTCATTTCCTGGCTGCCCAGACCTGAATAATCACACAAAAACTATATTAATAACCATACTGTTTGGCCAATGGCTCAAGCATATTTCTAGCTAGCTCTCATATCTTAAATCATATTACCACATATTACCACAAGGCTGTGGCTTATTGGGTAAAGTTTTGGGTCATTCTCCTTCAGCAGCTGCATGGCATCTTCCTTCGACAACTACATGGCATCTCTTTGACTTTGCCTTCTCTCTCTCTTTCTCTCTCTCTCTCTCTCTCTCTCTATATATATATATATATATATACATATATACACACATATGTTCAGATTTCCCACTTGGCTCTACTCGGCTAAGCCATTGGCCAAAACAGCTTTATTCATCAACCAATAAAAGCAACACATACACAGAAGGATATTCCATATAATCTCCCCTTTTCTGTCTAATTAAAAAGGAGGATTTTAACTTTAACATAGTAAAATTACATATACAAAACGGTTACCAAGCAAGAATTATAGTTAGAGTATTTCTTTGTGAGTCTAAAGTTTCATATCTAATTTATCCTTTATCGTAACTAAGGAAAAACTATAACTCTCAGTCTTCAAAGACCCTAGAAGGATATAATATTACATAAGTAAATAGGAAGTGCATTGTAAGCAACTTCCAAAACTCTAGAATTTACAGAGGCATCTTGCTGCCTGAGCAGTTACCCAAAGTTCTTCTGTAACGTTGGAGTACCCATCTTCAGCCTAACAGGCCCATAATATCTGGCAGACTTTTTCCATGAAGCAGGAAATTTTAAAGACTGTTTTGCCTATATTGGCAGTTTGTCAGTCACTTTCTTCTATGTCCTGCAGAATGTCTGGCAGTTTCTTCTGTGAAGCAGGAACCCTGAAGGATCATTATGTCTTTTGGAAAGTTCAGCATTCACTTTTCTATGAGTCCTGCATGTCCAGTTTATACAGCATACTCTCAAATAGACCAGGCATGAGCAGTTTCTTGCCCAAATGGCTAGCCTTGTCACATTGAAGGCAAATTCCTTAATGAGTTTCTTCAGTGCCCATCAACCTCTTGAAGTAGATTGTTGCCAGCTGAAGCAGACATGTCTCATTGTCAAGAAAAGTCTAAGTTCTTAAAAACCTTTTAAGTGTTATATTCTGTAGGTCTTTGAAGTATTGAAGATTGTCTAACTGAAATATATCTCTATATATCTAGAAAACCTAACTAACATAACTAAAAAGTTTGATTATTATAGATGACTGTCTATTAATCTGTATTTCTTAATTATACATTGCATTTTTAAATGAACTAGCTGTACAAATAATGCCTTAAACAAGAGCTGGACTACATATATACAATGTAACAAAATTGACCTTAAATTTCTATCAATAGACCAAGATCCATACCAGTGCAAAGTATTCATTACTATATCATATTCCCCCTTTTAAATTTTTTGTTTGTTTGTTTTAGAAATTGACTGTGACCATTAATCACTTATAACCAACCCTTTTAAAATGAAAACAAGCATTTATAAATAATCATTTTGGGAATTTGGGCATTGTTTTCTCCAAAGTGCTTTCTGCTGTTTGTTGGGCAAAGTATTTTTAGGGTTCACAGAGACCAACCACATTAACCTGGAAGGAATTCACAGGTTCTCATCTTCTGTGGAAACAAAAGCAGAACCTCTTTTCCAAAGTAACATATCCTTAGACTCAAATTTTGAAGTCAGGATACCTTTAAAATATAAATGTTGGTTTAGCTTGGCAGCCCATATAATGAAATGTCTCTTTGTACTTAGCTCATTCACAGTGAAAATTTTTAAAGAAAACACAATAATGTACATAATCTAGTCTCTGTGTGTATACTTCATCTTTACATGGCTTATCTTTCTTTACTCTATTACATTCTAATATTATCTTTACCCCTTTAATCTATGACTGAGCTCTTTTCTCTCTCTCTCTGTCTCTCAAGTCTGTATATATTTTATCCAATACTGTGACCCATTCAGAGGCCTTTTTCTTCTGAATCTGTCTTATTGTGTATCAGTAACATTTTCTGACGAGGAGTGCTTTTTTAAAAATACTAAGCACGCATGGCTAGGACCAACTCCACTGCCCTGCCTGTTGTTGGCCATGCCCCATCAAACATGGGGTATGTTCACTGCCTCTGTTAGCCATGTTCACCGCCCCAGCTCCAGTGATTCAGCAGGTCTGTGTTGCCATTAAGCAAATTGTAACATGCTGCACATAGACCCCATTGCTCCATAACAGGACCAGCAAGAACCAGGAAGCTGACTCTTAAGGGAGCCGCATAGTTTTTGCTGCTAATGTTGAGTCAGGAAGCCTTCTATTAAAGGAATTATGCCTCTACTTGCCTCTAGCAAACAGAGCCCACCCAAGAAGATGTTGCTACCAAGAAGCCATGTATAACTCTGTTCTTTTGTGTCTAGAATTCCTTCCCAAAGCTCACCAACACCAGCCGGACTGGGAAGGAACAAGCATAGGACCAAGCTAGTCCCTCTGAATGTGGTTGGCAGTTGCATGGCTGGGGCAGACTGCGGGGCCACTGGCAATGGCACCAGGATTTATCCCTACCGCTTGTACTGGCTTTTTGGGAACCTAGTCTCTTTGAATGGATACCTTGCTCAACCTAGATATAGTAGGGAGGGCGTTGGGCCTTCCCCAAAGCAATGTGCCTTACCCTCTCTGAGGAGTGGATGGGGGTGGGGTGGAGGTAGTAAGTGGAGGGAATGGGAGGAGAAGAAGGAGTGGGAACTTGGATCAGTATGTATAATGAAAAAAGATAGTTTGTTTTCTTTTTTAAAATAATAATAAAAAAGTATTCCTTCCCAAGTTCTCTCAGGTTTTATGTGGATGTAGTTGTCCTACATTGGGTGCCATTTTGTAAACAGAGACTGCTTGTTTCCCAGATGCCCAGACCCAAATAATCACACAAAAATATATTAATTACAAACTGTTTGGCCAATGACTCAAGCATATTACTAACTAGCACTCATAAATTAACCCATTTCTATTAATCTGTGTATTGCCATAAGGCTGTGGACTAATGGGTAAAGTCCTGGGTGTCTTTCTCCTTTGGCAGCTACGTGGTGTCTCTTTGACTCCCCCTACTCTCACTCTATGTATCTCTGTTTGGATTTTCCGCTTGGCTGTACTCTGCTAAGCCATTGGCTGAAACAGCTTTATTCATCAACCAATAAAAGCAACACATATACAGAAGGACATCCCACATCAGTGTGTATGTGTGTAGGTGCTCACGTAGAGGTCAGAGGAACTTGTGGAAGAAGTTGCTTCTCTTCTTCCAACATGTAGAATCCAGTGATCAAACTCCAGTCTGTGGCTTAGCTGCAAATGCCTTTACCTGCCCAATCATCTTGTTGACCCCTTGTCTTCGGCTTTAAACTCCCTTTTTCCAACAAATGGCATGTTTTCTTCCTGTCCTGCACCACTTGTTCTCTCTCTATAGACCTGGATGCTATCCAGCTTGGTATTTCCCCAGCCAACCAAATTAGTTCATTACCTTTGAATTCAGCCTCACAGAAGTTCGCAGAATATAGGTAGAGGCAGCCAGAATATAACATGAATGGCTTTTACCCTGTTCCCCTTTGAAGACCCATATGCAAGGTCTCCACTGCTACTGTTTTTCTTGGCAGTCCGATTTTACAAATTCCTACAGAATGGTCCGTTAAACTCTTCTTACAACATTCTTGGGCTTTTTTTTTTTTTTTTTTGGTTCTTCGAGACAGGGTTTCTCTGTGTAATGGTCCTAGCTGTCCTGGAACTAGCTCTGTAGACTAGACAGACAGAAATCTGTCTGCTTTTGCCTCCTGAGTGCTGGGATTAAAGGCGTGTGCCACCACCACCCCAGAGTTCTAAGCGCTTTGCCATTCTTATGAATGCGTCTTAGAGGCCTTGAGGATCACATGGTCAGGTGTTTCACTACAACAGTTCCACTTCTGCTATCAATTTCTGTATTTTCAATGCTACGATAAAATACCTGAGAAAAATATCATAAAGGAGGGAAAGTTTATTTTTGGCTGACTTTAGAGGGATTAGTTCACATTGGAAGACATGACAGCAGGAACAGGAAGGAGGCTGTCTGGTCACCTCATATCCATAGTCACCAGAGAGGTAAATGAGTGGAGGTGGTCAGCTCACTTCCTCACTTTCTTTTATTCAGCTTAGGACCTGAGCCCATGGTGTGACACAGTTCATATTCAGGGTGGGTCTTCTCACATTCCTTAATCCAATGTAGACTCTCCAATCGAGAATCAGGCATACTCAGGTTTGTCTTCTGGTAACTCTAGATCCTGTCAAGTTGACAGTATTAACCATCACAACTACTCCTATGTTGATGTAACTAGGTAACTAATCTCTAAGGTGTGTGTGCGTGTGTTTCTAGTTTGAATCTGGGACCTGGAGTATGCTAGGAAACCATACTATTGCACTGTACCCAGCCCTACAGCTTTTGCTGCTTATGGTATTTGTCAATTATGCAATGACCTTAAGGAAAATACTTGCAAACTATGTTTCTAAAGGTTTCAGAGGTATATCATAGTACTTGCAGTTCTCTTTTCCTGTGTTTTTCCTCTTTCCCTTCTCCTTTTTTTATGTCATAATTATACAGTTTGGAAGTTTTAATTACTGAGGGAGGTCTGTGTGTATTTAAATGAGAAAAAAAATCATAGATAAATGCATAGAATACAATAACCATTCATCTCCTATTCAGCTATAAAATCCCCAATGTATATTTTTAAAATTTTTTGTGTGTACGTGTGCATATGTGTGTCCACAGTGTGTGAGTGTGTGAGTGTGTGCGTGCGTGCAGGACAGAGTAAAACCTTCAGTGTCTGTCCTTGCCTTCCACCTTCTTTGAACAAGGGTCTCTTTGTTTGCCCCTGCATGTGCCATGCTAGCTGACCTGTGAGTATCCCAGGATCCTCTTGTTTCCGCCACCCATGTCTTTGTGGGAGTCCTGGGATTATAGACACATGGACTTGTGTGTCTGGTTTTATGTGGGTTCTGGAGATCCAAACTGCATTCCTCGCCCTGTGTTTGATTTTTTTTCTTTCTCTTTAAAATTATTGTAAGTTAGATTAGAATATTCTTTCTTTCTCTTGGTTTTGTTTAATCTTTACACAGTCAGATCATTTACTGTGTATACATTTTGCACATATACTTTAAATTATTTTTAATCATTGTGTGTGTGTGTATGATGTGTGTGAGTGTGAGTATGAGCATGCCATGGTGTACATGTAAAGATCAGAGGACAACTTCAGTACTTGGGTCTCTCTTCCCGTCTGGGACTTTGGAGATTCAGTTCAGGTCATCAGATCTTTACTAGCTGAGTTGTCCACTATCCCACATATGTTATTCAGAATACACATGCTAATATTCATTACACATGTTATTTTAATATTTTATTTTATTACTGTTATCTATTTTTGTTGAGGCAATGCCCCGCCGCATTTTGTAATCTAGACTAGCTTTAAACTTATAGCAAGGCATTCCTTTGGCCTGAGTTGCATGAGTAATTGAATTACAGTTATGAGCCATAATACCTGCACAATACTTTAATATCTTATAGTTCTTTTTTTTCTATCTCTGAAATGTGTACCTCACTGTGTGACCCTGGCTTGCTTGGAACATGGTTTGTAGGCTAAGCTGCCTTGGAACTCAAAATAATCCTTGTGCTTGTATCTCCCAAATACTGGGATTGTGGATATGTGTTCTACATCTGGATGAGCTTTATGTTTTTAATTTAAAATTTTAGAAGCGTCTGAGGAAGCCCAAGAAATTTAGGAAATGTAGTTTGTAGCTGATTAAATTATAAATAAGCCTAGACATACAAATGCTTGTTGGGAGCCGGGCATGGTGGCACATACCTATAATCCCAGCAGGCTGAGACAGGGGGATCACTGTATGTTCAAGGCCACCCATGCATCATAAAAAGATCCTGCCTCCAAAAGCCAGAAAAGTGACTGGGTACTTTATGGGTGGTGGTTTTGAACAACTCTAAATGTAGGGGAAACAGGACCTATAGGGAAATTGTGACCTGTTGCATTGTGTGAAAGGAAGGAATATTTTTTTCCCCTTTGAGACAAGAGTCTCATGTAGCCCATACTGGCCTTGAACTCCTGATCCTCCTGTTTCTACTTTCCAGGTACTGGGATTATGTGTCGCTGTGACTGGCTAAGAGGAAGGGAGTTTATGATTAATAGGTTAGATATTTCTTTTGGTTTGTAAGGAAAAATGTAAACCAGTTGTACTCTGGGAGAATATTCTTTTAATTCTTAGCTTCTGATTTGAGATTCTTTCATGTTTGAAAACCATTAACCCAATTTTGATTTATTATACATTATACCAAGTTAATTTAAATTTCTTTCTCTTTTTTTAAAAGTTCACATGAGAGATCCTAATAATCAACTGCATATAATTAAAAATTTGAAGATAGCGGTAAGCAACATTGTCACACAGCCACCTCAGCCGGGAGCCATTGGGAAGCTTTTGAATGATGTCGTTTCTGGCAGCCAGCCTGCAGAAGGATCAGTCGCTAATGTGATTACAGCAGGGGATTATGACCTTAACATCAGTGGTATGTTACAAGTGTTGTTATTATTTTTTAAACTAAAATTTTTTTGTTAGGAGAATAATTCTCAGTCTTGGAGACCTTTCATCCAGTGCTTTAGGCCTACAGAGTGCTGAAAGACACGCCCTGGAACTTATTTGATTCTAGCACCTGTAGTAAATAATCTAGGGTAATCAGTGTTTCATGCTGAAACTAATAATAGATGACAGGTTTTTTTTATGATTTGATAGTTATTAAATAAAAGTCATGTTATTAATCTTGCTTGGTGTTAAGTGGAAATGTTTATAAAATAGATATTTTATAAGTGCTTATACTGGTTTAGGTAGTAATGTTTTCATGACAAGACTGATAAGGAAAATAATACATTAATATGTACAGTGACTGAAACGTTGATGTGTTTCTTTTCCAGTATCTGAAAGTCTTTACTTATTAGAAATATATCAGGTGAATTCTTAAAAGGAAAATATTAAAAGTATGTTAATCTAATTACAATCTCTCATATGCTTAAAAACAGCAGCTTCTTTGTTTTGGGTTGGTTTAATTTACTCTGACACGTGTATGCTTACTAATTGTATAGCTAAAGATCTTCCTGTGCCAGTGAGATGGCTCAGCTGGTATAGTGTTTGCCATGTAAGCCTGATGGCTGGAGTTTGAGGCCTAGAGCCCATGGGAATGTGGTAGGGGAGAATTGACTTTATGGCGTTGTTCTCTGACATAGGTGCTGTGGCACTTACGCACACCATACATTAATGGTAATAGTACGGTAGTGGAAGTAAACCAGATCTTGTTGCCATATACAGAGAACTTAATGACAGGTTATAAGTCACCATGGTTATTAATCTATAAGTAAGTATGCTTAGAAATATGTGTAGAATTACTGTGTTTAGTCTGCCATATCTTTCTTTACCATTAATTTTAATTTCAGCAACATAGATCATTCTGATAATTTCATTTTATCTTTTTATTTTATAGTGTTAGGATTTGACCAAGGGCTTAAACATGTTAGTCAATCACCAGTGAGCTATACCAGCCAAAAGAATTTGAATTTTTAGATATAGGATTAATCAGTTTCTGGCATAATTTAATGTGAGGAAAAATTTTGCATATTTTCCTGAGAAATGGTAGAATTTAAGATTTGTTTTCCTGTCATCAGTGTTGAAGTATGAAAGGCAATAAGTCAGATGCTAGTATCTTAATCTTTATAGGACAAGCCCTGAGTTAATGGAGTAATTAAGTTAGGCTGCTGAGTTTGAAACTCTATGAAAACGTAAACTTGACTAGACTTCTTCCTGGTTCTTGTTCTCCATTCTTCTATGGTCTCCCCCTCTCTCTCTCCTCCATCCCCCTCTCATGTTCATCCTTTGTTGTGGGTTGTTTTTTTTTGTTGTTGTTGTTGTTTGTTTTTTTTGAGACATAGTCTCACTGTGTAGCCCTAGATGGCCTGGAACAGAGATTCACTTGCCTTAGCCTTCAGAATGCTGGGATTAAATGCATGATACTCTACTTGGACTCTTTAATGATTTTTTTTTTTTTTTTTGACTTTTTGAGACACCGTCTCATTGTGTAGCCCTAGATGGCCTGGAACTTACAGCAGTTTACCTGCCTCTTCTTCCGAAGTGCTGTTCTTTCTTTCTTAAGGCTTCAAGTTTTCTGTGTAGCTAAGGATGCCCTTGATCCTCCTCCTCCACCTCTCAAATGCTAGAATTTTAGGTGAGTAGAACCTCCTCCAGATTCTATGAATCTATGTTATAAGGTCTTTCTCTTCTCTTTTTTGTTTCTCTTCTCCTCTCTTCTTCCCTCCCCTTCCTTCCCCTTCCCATCTCCTCTCCTCTCCTCTCAGACAGGGTCCTGGCCGACCTGGAACTTGTGACAGTCCTCTTGCCTCAACCTCTCAACAGACCTGCACTACTAAGCTTAGCTAGGGTCTTAACATTTTTGGTTTTCAAATTTATTGATTTCCTGCTATGTACTTTTCACTGATACATAGAGATGTTTAAGCCATGCCTTATATAGTAAAGAGGCCATTATTAATCAGTAATCATACTACTTTCTGATTTATAATATGTTATAGAAATAATGATTGTAGTAGTGCTCTAAACTAATCTCTAAAGTGCTAAGAGGATATAGAGAGGAATTGCCTATCATGTATGAAAAATAGTTGTGTGGGGTTGTTTTTGTTTTGTTTTCCTTTTTTTGTTTTGAGACAGGGTCTTGCTAAGTGTGTTAGTTGCTGTGACAAAACACCATGACCAAGGCAACTTATAAAAGAAGAAAGCATTTATTTGGGGACTTGCTTATAGTTTCAGGATTGAGTTCCTGACCATCTTGTTGGGGAGCATGCAGGCATGACACTGGAACAGTAGCCAGAGAGCTGTATCTTGATGCAACAGCTGAACTGATGTGGGCTTTCCCTCCCCCCATTGAGACACTTCCTTCCCAAACAGTTCTACCAGCTAGGGACTCAGCATTCAAACATGTGAACCCGTGGGAACCATTCTCATTCAAACTAACACACCAGTTTTCCTAGGCTGATAGGCGGACAGGCTGACTGGCAACTCACCATATAGCTCAAGCCGGCCTCCAACTGTTGTCTATTTTGATATTCATGCAATCTCTTAATTGTAATCCCCTATGAAATCAAAATCAAAAAGCAGATCACAGTACTGAAATTTCAGTGTGCTCCACAATGCTGGGCCTAAGCTGTTAATTCCTTCTCACAAATTGGAAACTTAACTGAGCAGAATCTTACCCTGAGATCACCACTCCATTTTATTCTATTTAATATCTTTAATCTGTTTATCTCCTTGAATACAGGATTTAGTTCCATTCTACTTCCTGGTGCCCCTTTTCTCCTCAGATTATATATTTTGTATTTTTCCTTGCTCAGCTTGCTTATAAGAGTGAACACTAATTGTTAGGGTTCAAGAAAAGCCCCCAAGGAAAGACCAACAGCCACGAATGCAATAACAAGAATGCTTTATTAATTCTAATGTTGGGGTGGCACTTGGCGACCCCCCCATAAAGGTTACAAGCTCCATTTAAGTGGAGTTAGGGGAATTTCAGGGAAGATGGATTAATCTGGGACTGATTGGTGGAGGAAAGATTAGTCTGGGGGCTGATTGGTGGGAGGCTCTAGTGTTAGGGGCCTTCTAGCAGCAGGGTAGGGAAAGCTATCTTTAGTTAGGAGACTGGAGCTGGGGCACCTGCTGAACCAGCAAAGGAGCTTTGGGGCCCTGCTGTGCCAGCAGAAGGGTATGGGGTGCCTGCTGAGTGGTGGCTCCTAAGTTGTGGTTTTCTGAGGACTGTCTGTTTAGTGAACCGAAACTAAGGCCTGGTCTCTGTTAGGGCTACTAGGAGAGCCTGTCTTGGCTCTGGTCTGTCCCCCACAAGCCCTCTCACTACACAATATACTCTATACTAAGCTGTTGTGAGTGCAATTAATACAGATCTCTTCACTTTAGAAGCAGCCACATTCTTAGCCAAAAACTCTCAAGAACAGTCTCTAGGCCACATACTTAAATTATTTTCCTCTGAAACTGCCTGAGCCAGCCCCCCCACAGATATAGTCACCCTCAGTACCACTGTCTTCCATGCTTCCACCAGTATGACCCATTAAGCAGTGCTTAAAGCATTCCACTGCTTTCCTAACCCAAAGTCCCAAAGTCTACATTACTTCAAACAAAACATGGTCAGGTCTATCACAGCAATACCCCAGTCCCTGGTACCAACTTCTGTCTTAGTTAGGGTTTCTACTGCTGTGAAGAGACACCATGACCACAGAAACTCTTAAAAAGGAAAACATTTAATTGGGGCCGGCTTTACAGTTTCAGAGGTTTAGTCCATTATTGTCATAGTGAGACATCATGGCATGCAGGTAGACATGGTGCTGGAGTTGAGAGTTATAAGTCTTGATTTGCGGGCAGCAAAAGGAGAAACTGTACTGGCCATAGCTTGAGCATGTCTGAAACCCCAAAGCTCTCCTCCACAGTGCACACTTCCTCCAACAAGGCAAGCCTTCAAACACATGAATCTCTAGGGGCCGTACCTGTTCAAACCACTACAGTAATCATCTTTAAAATCATTTTGCCCAGAGCCTTTGAAGTGTCTTAAATTTCCTGAGTAAGACTTTGAATTTGTCAGGTCAGTTTTCAAGTAATTCTTTATAAAGATCTTTCAGAATTTTTTCTCTCTCTATTACTGTTGTCACCAGTAAGGATAATATTATTGTTAATAATTTAACATTATTAATAATATTAAATATTATTATTATTTGCTTGAGGAGCAAAATATTTTAGTTATTACAGGGGTTCTTATTTCTCATAAGGTTTATGTCCCTTCATGTTCATTGTATAATTTCAGACATTTTGGGGCCAGTGGTATAGTGTAGGGATGAGCACATGCATAGCATATGCATGACCTCAAGCTGGAGAAAAATGGGAGGGAGGGAGTAATGAGGGGAAAGTCTAGAGACGGCAGGGAATGGTGGCTCATGCATGTAGTCTAATTGGGCAGGAGGGTTGTTCCTAGTTCAAGACCAGCCTGTAATACAAAATGGGACTCTGTCTCAAAACAAAAACAAGAACAAAACAGTGAAAGATAACAAAACAGAAGTTGAAAAATGTTCATCTACCCATCCTGAACTGCTTACTCCAAGGCTCTTTCCACAGTTGTCATCTTAGAGATTTTCTTTCTTTTTCTTACTTTATTTTGCTTTGTTAATATTATCCTTATTATTTTGTGAATGTATGTGTGTATGATGTGTGCACCATGGTGCATGTGTGGTGATCAGAGGACATTGTGAGGGTCTTTGTAGGTTCTGTGGATCATACTCATTTTCAGGCTTACGTCAGGTAGCAAGGGCTTTTATCTACTGAAGCTGCTAGTCAGTTTTTCTTTCTTTATAGTCTTTCGTTCAGATCTCTCCTCTCTCTCTCTCTCTCTCTCTCTCTCTCTCTCTCTCTCTCTCTCTCTCTCTCTCTCTCTATTTCTGTGTGTGTGTGTGTGTGGACAGATTCTTACTCTGTTTATAGTTTGCACTAGAACTCACTGGCCCTGGCTCATTTCCCACTCAGGGCTAGATTCTCTTGTTTCAGCTCCTGAGTGTTAGGATTATAGCAAGTAACTGGTCTTGATTCATTGTTACCTGTTTTGATGTATTTCTTTGATTTGCAGAGGAGCCTTCCCTCGTAGATTTCTGAGAAGGGTGTATAGAAGATAATACTTCTTAAATATATTTTTTCAGTAATTAAAGAATTCTTAGAATGCTTTTCTTTTTTGTATGGGTGTTTTATATGTATGTATGTCTGTGCACCACATATGTACAGTGCCTGTGTAGGCAGAAGAGGTCATTCAATCCTCTGGGACTAGAGCTACAGATCGTTGTGAGCTACCATGTGGATGGATGCTGAGAACATAAAAACCTGGGTCCTCTGGAAAAGAAGCTAATTCTCTTAACCATGGAGTTATCTTTCCAGGCCCCTTAAGATAAAATTTTTGAGAAGTTAATGAAAATGTATTTTATGGTTGACTTATAGTTTACCTGTACCAGTTAGAAATGTTTTCCTTCAGATTTGATACTTCTATCTTTTAAGTGTTGTTCTTAAGAACCCTACTTATTCTCAGCTTTAAATAACTTAGAAGAGGCTCTTTGCTATGCTGTTTGTGATGTACATTGGGCCACTTAGGGAAGTGAGGAACTGTAACTATCTGGTCATGCACGGTCTTTAGTCCTGAGAATTATTTATTTCTCGATTTGTTTTTTTTTCCCGGAGCTATTCTTTGTTGGCTGTAGAATTTGAATTGATATTCAGTATTCTGATCATTCTTATGAATATTGTAGATTTTTGTCCTTTTTACTTTATACTGGCACTTCTATTGACATTTTAATATTTGCTATCTTTTTTTAAAAAGGCATTTCTTTGAGACCAGGTATGGTGGCCCATGCTCTTAATCGCAGCAGATGATTAAGGATCTCAGTTTGAAGGACACCCTGGTTTACATAGTGAGTTCCAAAACAGCCAGGGCTACATAGTGAGACCCAATCTCCACCCCCACCCTCCCACCCCAAGATGTGTATTTGATTTCTGGATTTTTTTTCTCTCTTTCTTTTAAGAATTTTAACTCAGGATATTGATAGATTAATTTTAATTAATTATTAATGGCTTTTTAGTTTTCAATTTTCCTCTTATTCTGCACCTTTTCACTCATTCATATTCTTTTTCTGTTTGGTCCTTTTCATGTTGAAAAGTTCCTCACATCTGTTAAAAGCTTGCTTCGTCTTTCACATTGAGTTGTTAAGATGTTTACTGGATACAGTGAAAACTCATCAGTTAGTTCTTCATTTTGTGGTGAAACTTTGTAGACTTAGAAGTGTCTGGTTGTCAGTTTTTATTATTTGTAATTAATTGTTTTCTTTGGGCCCATTTCGTTTCTTTAGAGATGAAATTTTTAAATTCCTGTTTGTTAACTATAGAACAGATTTAATTTTAAGTATCTTGTTAAAGTGGCTTTTTCTAGATAATTTATAGGAATAGTGTAGTTATTTGACTGTGAAACTTATCTAATTACATTACTTGTGTTCTCTGAGGCCTTCCTGCATTTTTATTTAGAGGGTGTGTGTCCTTTGCTTATAAAAGCAGGCAGAGATACTATTGTAGCTGAACTGTTTAGGCAAATTTTAGAAAAACCCAACTATTAGTATATATAAACCAAAAAAAAAATGATTTCTTCAGCTTCTTCCCTACTACTTCAAAATGACTCCTTTCAGTTTATCTGGCTGCTAGGACTGAACCGCAGGCCTTGCTAAGTATAAGCACTCTACCACTGAGCCACATTTTATCTCTGAATCCTTGGAATGAGATACAGTGAAGTATGGAAGTAATTAGAGTGAGATTTCATTATGACAGATTGATACTCTGGGGGTTATTTTAAAAGTAAATTTATTCATTCCAATTAGTGTTAGTTATATGTCCAGAACTTAGCACTTAGCTTTTCTGTTAGAGTGAGTTGGCATACTTTTCACTCATTCTGTTTAAGCTATAACTGTTACATGTGTGCCTCATAAGCCTGGCTTAACAGTGCCATATTTTCTTCATCAGATCGGTCAATTAAAGCTAGTGTTCCTTGGTACAGTAATTGGAAAGACACTTTGATGGAATTGAAAGAATCCTCGTTATATACAGGTATTTCTGGTGATGAGTCTCTTTTTCCAGATTGTTCTCATGTTACTCCTTATCTATTGCCCACTGCCCTCTTTTTCGTATTTGTGCCAGTTAATACATCTCTAATTTTTCTGTGATGTGAAGGTGGTCTTATGGTTCTCTTTAAATTTTTACTTGTTCATCATCTATTATCTATTTCTTAAATGCATACATTGCTCTGGAACAGTCTAGTTTGAACTGCATGTTATTTTGATAAAAATAAAAACATACTGGCAAAGGGCATTGTATAGAGAGATGCTAGTTTCAACCTGCTTTGAAGCTGAGGATGGCTGTGAGCTTTTCATCTCTTACATCCCCCCAAGTGTTTGCTTGGCTTTTTGAAGGAAACCTTCACAGGGTATTGTGACTGCTGTTTCCCTTGTCAATAAAAACAAGGAATAGGAGCAAAATAGTTTTCATCCCAAGCTATGTACGAACATTTTTAAGGTGAGAGAATTGTCATTAGGTGTTAGTCTTGTGTTAAACACGAAAATTAAAAAGTATTATTTCTCTCCACTTCCTACAAAACACATAATTTGAAAATTATAGCAAAAATAGTTTATTGGACGTTAACAAAGTTAAAGACAGAGAAAGAAATCACATTTCACAGCCCTTCAGGAAAACGTGGCTGAAGGGAGAATTTACTTGTTCACCTGAATGTGACCTGT
This sequence comes from Ondatra zibethicus, assembly GCA_004026605.1. Classification (NCBI taxonomy): domain Eukaryota; kingdom Metazoa; phylum Chordata; class Mammalia; order Rodentia; family Cricetidae; genus Ondatra; species Ondatra zibethicus. The sequence continues at coordinate 151,649 of PVIU01000745.1, forward strand.
CTGAAGGATGGAAACCCATTTCTGCTTTGCTTCATGAACCTGTGCTTAATGTCTAGCGTCTATTTCCAGTGCTTATAAGTATGTATCTTGCCCTTTTCTTTTTTATTTAATTTAATTAAAAATTATGAATAGTTTTAACATAGTAATAACTATATTTATTAAGTTCTAAGGTCAAATCATGAAACACAATTGGGAGCGTAGCTCACTGATAGAGTGCTTATCTATCATGTATGACATTCTAAGTTGAATCCTTAATGCCAGAAAAGCTGTGTGTGGAGGCATACACCTGCAGGTCCAGCACTTGGGAGGTTGAAACAAAGACCAGAATGTCAGTTAGTTTCATTTCTGTTGCTCTGGTTAAGAGAAAGGATTTATTCTGGGGGAAGAAATGGCCTCAAAGCCAGCCAGTCACATTATTTTGGCAGTACCGAAGTAGAATGAGAATAAGAAATAGAGCCAGCCTAGAACACCTGAAAGCCCACCTCTAGTGAAGTATTTCCTCCAGAAAGGTTCCACCATCTAAAGGTTCTATAACTTTCCCAAACAGTGCCTCCAGCTGGGACCAAACATTCAAATACATGAGCCTATGGGGGCATTTTATATTCAAATCACAATAAGGACTTTAAGGTCACCCTTAGCTGCACAGTGGGTTCAAGCCGGCCTGGGCTTACAAGTATGAGCCTCTGTGTTTAGCTTTGGCTGTTAGAGATTTTACTTCACAGCCATATGAAGTTTCCTCTTTCTCTTTTAGTTACATAGTATACCGTTTAATGGATGGCTCACACATAGCTTATGTAGTATACTATTTAATGAATGGATCATAGTTTAGTCCTGATGATATAAGGGTCTTCTAGCCTTTTTTTTTTTCTTAATTTTTTTCCCTTTGTTTTAGAGTCATAGCCCAGAATGTCCTCAAACTCCAGATCTTCCTGCCTCTACCTTCTAGCTGCCAGGAGCGCAGGTTAATACAGATAATATAGTATGGCCTGGCTCATAGAAGATCTACTACCAAACAGAAACTTGCTCATATGAATACAGTTTTTTCTTTTGTTGTTGTTTATTTTGTTAATTTTTTTAACATTAGTAAGGCAACAAAGGTAAAATAATCAAAATTGGTATATATAGTCATTTCTGTGAAATGAGCCATTTTCAATGAGATATTTTACTTAATGACAATTTTTGGTATCTCTTTTCTTGGTATTGATAATAAATCAATAAATTTTTTAGCTGGAGATTATTTTTAACTGCTTTGGAGGGAAGAATATGTTCTGGTTGATGAGAAAATTAGTTTCCTATTGTGACAAATGCATATAGTTGTGCCATTCATTCTCCATTTCCATGAAGATTATAATAGTGCTGGGAATTGTCCTCCTAACCATATTGCAAATGTGAACTTTATTTTCTTTTCTTAATTCTAAGACAGAGTTTCTCTTTGTAGCTCTGGCTGTTCTGAAACTCTCTTGTGTTGACCAGGCTGGTCTCAAACTCAGAAATCTTCCTACCTCTGCCTCTATCTCTGCCTCTGCTTCCTGAGTACTGGGATTAAAGGTGTGCACCACCACTGCCTGCTACATATGAGCATTTCTTGTAGGACATTTGTTGTATTTTTTGTTTTGTTTTGTTTGTTTTTGAGATAGGTCTCTCTTTGTAAGTCTTGGTTGTCCTGGATTCTGATAGGTAGACCAGGCTGGCCTTGAACTCACAGAGATCTGCCTTCCCAGTGCTGGGATTAAAGATGTGTGCCACCAAACCTGGTCACAGTAAAAAAAAAAAAAACAAAAAAAATACCATTATATTTGGCTGATTTGTTAGCACAGAAGATAGTCTACACAGATAATCAAAGGCCAGGTAGGGCAACATAGTTAGATCATATCTCAAAACAAAACAAACAAACAAAAAACAAATAACAAAAAGCTTATTTGGCACCAGTTGAGATATGGTATTTGGTCAGCATATATTTTTTTTCTTCTACTTTCTAGTCATTTATGCCTGGTCCTCCAGCTTCTACCTTGCAGGTGCTAGGATTACAGGCCTAGGCCATTATGCAGGTGCTAGGATTACAGGCCTAGGCCATTATGCAGGTGCTAGGATTACAGGCACAGGCCATTATGCAGGTGCTAGGATTACAGGCACAGGCCATTATGCAGGTGCTAGGATTACAGGCACAGGCCATTATGCAGGTGCTAGGATTACAGGCAATGCCATTATGCAGGTGCTAGGATTACAGGCCTAGGCCATTATGCAGGTGCTAGGATTCCAGGCCTAGGCCATTATGCAGGTGCTAGGATTACAGGCACAGCCATTATGCAGGTGCTAGGATTACAGGCACAGCCATTATGCCTGCCCAACCAGCTCTATCTAGCACTCTTCCTTTGTGCCTTGCTCTTCTCTCTCTCTCTTTCATGCAACTGTCAGACTGGTAATTCTCCTGCCTCAGTCTCTTGAGTGCTGGGATTAGAGGCTTAAACTACCTTGACCAATTAAGTTTAGTATGTTCAGATATTTTTAAAAGATGTAATATGAATCGCTAAAGAGTTGACTTGATTATAAAATAATTATCCTTTGAAATTCTCTTTAGAAAGGCTTTGTTGGGTCAGTGAGTAAAGGTGCTTGTTGCTGAAAGTGTGGCAACCTGAGTTCAGTTCCCAGAACCCATGGTGTAAACAGAACCAAACTGAAAGTTGTCCTCTGACCTCCACATGCATACAAACACATGCACACAGTAATAAAATATGTAAAATTTTAAAAGGCTTTGTTATAGTCATACTCAAGTCGTCAAGCTATAGAATTTGTCAGTCACACCCATCTTGACAGTTTGAGCCAGGTGATTCTTTGTGTGTCTGGAGCTGTTTTGTTTTGTGCACTGCAAGATGTCTGGTTTTCTGACCTCTTTCCCTAAGCACCAGCAGTCATGTCTCCTTGTCTGTTGTGACAACCACAACTACCTTCTCATACTGTCCAGTTTCCCCTGGGGGGTAAGATCATCTTGGTGAAGAGCCAGTGATGTACAGTGTGATCTCTTAAAGTAGGGTCTGCTTATGACTATGAGCTAACTGGTATAGGACCTAGAACTTAGTTCTAGTCACTGTGAGCCGGAAGTGACACCTTCATTCTGTTGACCCGAGTACCATCTATAAATGGATTTGCATGAATGGCTTAAAATATACATGCTGCATATGTTATATATCTCTTTAAATATGTGAATGACTTGATGTATTTATATAAAATGCTGCATCCACAAATAAATTATGCTGTTTGCTTTTATATCATATATCTTAAAGAACAGGTAAAGGTACTGGTTTATTACTAGAAATTATTATCTTCATAAACTGATTCTACTGAATTCTAACCATTGCATCTTGTTAATTTTAGCTACTACTCCATGGTTTGAGTCTTACAGAGAGACATTTCTGCAGTCCATGCCAGCATCAGATCATGAGTTTCTGAACCACTATTTAGCATGTATCCTTTAAGTCATCTGTAAGCCAGGAATTTGTTAATTGTAGAAACAAAGACAAAATACTTGAAAAGTTATAGAGTATGGAAAAATTATTTTTTATTGGTAATGATACCACATTCAAAATTATTTTCTGATCTGAGTAGTTGAGACACATGTATGAATGTAGTGTGCATGTGGTGTATGCTTATCTGGGTGTATAGTGTGTATGCTAGTACACATGGAAGCCAGAGGAAGAGGTCTCCCTTAGATGCTCAGGCTGGCCTTGGACTCACTATAGTGTGATCACAGTCCTAACTTGGAACCCTCTAGCCTCAACCCTCCTGAGTAGCTGGTGTTACAAGCCTGTGCTATGAGGCCTGGCCAGATAATTTCTCCTAAAATTTATATTAATCAGGCAGTGTTTATCAATGAGCCATGTGGTAATTTCCCTAACAGTGTGATTACAAGGTATGTTGGTGGCGTCATCTGGTGAAGCTGAACCTATGGAGCAGTTTTCAAAGTTGTCACAAGACCAGCATCGAATTCAGCACAACAGTGATTTTTCCTACCCTAAGTGGTTTATCCCAAATACACTTAAATATTATGTGCTTTTGCATGATGTAACTTCAGGAGATGAGCAGAGGTAAGCATTGCTTTTTAAATTTTAATTATTTTATCTTTTAAGGTGAATCACTTTTGTTTTGTGTACATGTATGCATACGCACATGTGTTATGGCATCCGTGTGGAGGTCAGATGACATCTTTTAGGGGTTGGTTCTCTTCTTCTACCACAGGGACCTGGGGATTGAATTTGGGTTGTTGGTGGCAAGTGCTTTTTTTGTTTTTTAAAGATTTATTTATTTGTTATGTATAATCTTCTGCCTGCATGTGTGCTTACATGCTAGAAGAGGGCAACAGATCTTATAATAGATGGTTGTGCAGTACCAGTTGGTTGCTGGGAATTGAACTCAGGACTCTGGAAGAACAACCAGAATTCTTAACCTCTGAGGCATCTCTCCAGCCCTAGCAATTGATTTTACTTGTTGAACTGTCTTGCTGGTCTTTAATGAAGTCTTAGAATATAAGCATAAAAATAATTTTATGTTTATGACTTTGTAGTTTACCTTGCCTTTTGTTTTAAGGTATGGATCAAATTAATCTTGTTGTATACTATGTTTGGTAATCTCATTACCATTTGGGACCTATAATTTATAATCTTGTTTTGAACGTAAGTGATTACTGATTAATTGGATAGATGAGACTGAGCGTAAAGTCTAGTGCCTCCTGAGCACAGTCCACCATTGAGCAATACCCCTAGCCTCTAACTAATTTCTAATAACTTAAAACTGAGAAACAGAATAAATACTTCTTGTGGAGTATTCATCTTTAGCACTTAAAAAATGTCTAAAGCCCATTGGATAAAGGGTAGTATTATAAGTAAAAAATAGTGTCAACTGGCTATTAAACTTTTATTGAGTCAGTTGAACATAGTTTATCTCCCATATTGATTGTTGATGTTCAATTTACATTCATAATTACACCAATGGTTCTTAATTTGTTTTTAATTAATTTTGTTTAGTGTGTGTACATGTGTGCATGTGTGCATCCCAACCTGCAGGTGGGGGTCAGATGACACCTTGCAGGGACTGGTTTGCTTCCTACCATGTAGGTCCAGGAGATAGAACTCAGGTTTCAGGTCTTCAGACTTATTAATAGCATGCACATTTATTCACAAGTCATCTCAATAACTCAGTTCTTAGTTTTTTAGCAGTATTATTAATAGTGAGCAGGAGTTTGACTTGTACTTAAGTGTATAGATACTAGAGCATATTTCTGTATTTATTTATATACATTGTTTTATAAGTTTTACTAACCTAGCCTTAATAGGATATTATGTGATTTTGTTGTTTGCTAGGGTACTTATTTGTATAGTATCATCATTTGGTCATGAATAAGCCTTCAGATTTTCCAGGTGTCCCCTTTTCCCAAGATAGCCAATTGACTGAAAATACCTATTTTAGCTAGACTTGGGACTAAACATGTAGCTGAATAATAGAGTTTATCTTTTTGAGGCCCTGGGTTCAGTGTTCAGCCTTAAAGCAGATTGAACCCAATGGAACTAGGATTTCATTTCTCACAGTTGTACCACTTTCTTCTTAAGTTGTCACATTTCAATTCATTTTCTCTACCAACAGCCTCACATATTTAGTAGTTTTCTTTCTTTGTTTTCCTCCCTCCTTTCCTTTTTCTTTTCTTTTTTTAAGCATATTTCATGTAGCTTAAGCTGGCCTCAAACGTGGTATGTAGCTGAAGATGACATACATGTTTTTCAAAATTTAAATTTTTATTTCCTTATTTCTTAGTCTGAGAAGTAGCGCAAGGCTCAGCTTCTCTAAGTTCGGTAAGAACAAAGGGTGGTCTGTATAGTGAGGGCTTCATCTGCTTTGCTATAGTTCTTTCCTTTTATTCCTGTCCTATAAACATTTCTTTGGTATTATAATATTCATTTATTAATAAATGGTTTTTAAAAGATACTCTCAAATTATGCTTTCTGAGGACGAGTTTCCATAGTTGCAGAAAGCTGTTAACTGTGTGTTTGAAGTGGCTCGGGAAATAGGCAGTCTCTACAGTAGCTAATGTGGGAGGCTCTGAGATGGTCTGTGCTGTAAAGAAGCTAGTTTTGCTTTTTGTAGTTTCCCCAAATGAGTTTGGCCATTAGAATTGCCCATACAACAGATATTACTGTTTTGATTAGAATCATGAGTTTTTGTTTAAATTTTTATAATCTCTAATTTTCTGTTTTGCCTTTTTTGGGGGCATTATTGGATTATTTGAAATGTCTGTTGTTGGCTGGAGTGATGCTCATGGTTAAGAGCACTTGCCACTCTTGTCTCAGGTACAGATCCCGCACCCACGTGGCAGCTTCTGACTGCCTGTAGTTTGGCCCCAGGGGATCTGATACCCTCTTCTAGCCTCCTTGAACTCTTGCATGCAGGTATAGTGTACATCAGATACATGCAGACTTACATACATTTTTTTAAAAAATCTAAATAAAATAAGCTCTGTTGTCAGTATTCACCAGATGTCTCAGTAGGTAAAGGTGCTTGATGCTAAGACTGATGTCCTGAGTTCAATCCATAGAACCCATGTTGTGGAGGGAGAGAGCCAGCCTCTGTGAGTTGTCCTCTGATGTCCTGAGTTCAGTCCATAGAACCCATGTAGTGGAGGGAGAGAGCCAGCCTCTGTGAGTTGTCCTCTGATGTCCACATATGCAATGCTGTATGTGTCATTTCCCTCCCTACAGAGATAAGTATAAAAATGATATAAAGAGAAACAAATAAAAAATTAAGATCTGTTGTCTAAGGTCCACTAAATTCTGTCTAAAGTCTAAGGTTATTACAAAGTTTTTTCTCTTTTCTTTAGAGCTGAATCAATTTATGAAGAAATGAAACAGAAATATGGAACTCAGGGTTGCTATTTACTTAAAATTAATTCTCGAGCACCGAATCGAGCATCAGATGAACAGATACCAGATCCTTGGAGTCAGTATCTCCAGAAAAATAGTATTCAACACCAGGTACATTTGAAAAACTGATCGAAACCACAAAAGTTGTATTTTTGTAGATTTTCTTTTATTTTTTGAGGGTGGGTAGAAACAGAGTCTTACTATATATAACTGACTGGCCTGAAAATTCCCAGAGATCCACCTAATCTTGGCCCACAGAGTGCTAAGATTAAAGGTATGAATCATTAGGCCTGGCTTTTTTTTTTTTTTTTTGACATATTGTACAGACAGGCTGTGAACTTGTTATGTAGCCCAGCTGTCTGTCTTGATTTTAATCATCCTGCCTCAGTTTCCCAAGTGCTAACATTTTTGACATGCACTACCATGGGTGTAGAAGTTTTAGTTTTGTAACTGAACATAGTGGGTTTGCAAAGCCTAAAACAGGCACAACTAAGACATAACAGGGAAGAAAGATGCCTTACATGCAGCAGGCAAGGCAAACATCTAAAGCAATGCCACCCTTGATCAAAGGAAGCATGAGGATTTCATTCAGGTCTCATTCCTAAGCTTTTTTTTGTTGTGTTCATTTTATGATCAGTTTATGGTCATAATTTTGTTTTTGTTTTTATTTGTTTTTCAACACAGGGTTTCTCTATGTAGCTTTGGAGCCTGTCCTGGAACTCACTCTATAGGCCAAGCTGGCCTTGAGCTCACAGTGATCCACCTGTCTGCCTTCTGGTTAGATCCACTCTAACTCCGAGTGCTGGGATTAAAGGCATGTGCCACCACTGTCCGACTTTATAGTCATAATTTAAAGAGCAGATAGATGCAAATGCAATATTGGGCATGCTTATCTCAGAGTCATGGAACACGTATGAAAAGGTTAAAGTGCTGGGCTGTGGTGCACACCTTTAATCGCAGCACTGGGGGTGGGGGGTAGAGGTAAGCATATCTCTGTGAGTTCCAGGCCAGCTTGGTCTACAGAGCAAGTTCAAGGAATTCTCCAAAGCTACAGAGAAACCCTGTCTCGAAAAACCAAAAAAAAAAAAAAAGAAGAAGAAGAAGAAAAGAACTGTAAAGTTTTAGCTGAAAATAAAGGAAAGGGTACTTTGAAGGCACACTAATGTAGGAGCCTGCCCCCCATTGGTACCTGCCTTGCTTAATGGCTAGCTAATACAAACTAATATGTTGGAGGAAGGCCATTTGTTTGTTACTGGCTGCTCAGACCTGAAATAATCACACAGAAACTATATTAATTAAATCAATGCTTGGCCCATTAACTCTAGCCTCTTATTAGCTAACTCTTACATATTAATTTAACCCATTTCCATTAATCCGTGCATTGCCACGAGGTCGTGGCCTACCAGCAAAGTTTCAGCACCTCTGTCTCCGGCAGCAGCTTTATGGTTTCTCTAAACAACCCCTTCCTCCCAGCATTCAGTTTAGTTTTCCCTGCCTATGTCTAGTCCCTGCTTAGGCCCAAGACAGTTCCTTTATTAACCAATGGTATTCACAGCATACAGAGGGGAATCCCATATCACCTCCCCTTTTCTGTTTAAATAAAAAAGGAAGGTTTTAATTTTAACATAGTAAAATTACATATAACAAAACAGGTATCAAACAAGAATTGCAGTTACAATATTTATATCTGCTTTATCTTTTATCATAACTAAGGAAAACTATAACTATAAATTCTTCAACTCCATCAAAGACTCCAGAAGGATATTATATTACCTTAGTAAACAATAAGTTCATTGTAAGCAACTTTCAAAACTCTAGAATTGACAGAAACATCTCACTGCCTGGACAGTCACCCGAAGTTTTTCTGTACCATTGGGGCATCCATCATCAGCCTACAGGCCCATAGTATCCAGCAGACTTTTCCATGAAGCCGGAAATTTCAAAGACAGTTCCACCTATATTGGCAATTTGTCCTGCAGAATGTCTGGCAGACTCTCATGTAGCAGGAACCCCGAAGGATCATCTTACCTTTAGGCAAGTTCAGCAGTCATCTCTCTGTGGGTCCTGCATGTCCAGTTTGCACAGCATACCATCAAGCAGTCCAGGCAAGAGCAGTCTCTTGGCCAAATGGCTAGCAAACTCCATAAGGAGCCTCTTCGATGCCCATCTTCCTGTTGAAGTAGCTTGGTCCTGCCAGGAGCAGCTGTGTCTCACTATCATGAGAAGTCCTAAGTTCTTAAAACATTTAAATGCTGTATTTTGTAGTCTTTGAAAGGTTTGAAGAATACCTATCTAACTGAAATATATCTTTATATATCTAGAAAACCTAACTAACATGATTACAAGCTTGACTATTATAGATGACTCTCTGTTAACCTATATTATACTTTTAAATGAGCTGCACAAACACAATACCTTAATTAAGATCAGAACTACATATACACAGTATAACAAAATTGACCTTAAATTTGTATCAAAAAACCAAGATCCATACCAATGCCAACTCTTCATCTGTATATCATATCCCCCTTTAAATGAAAACAAATATTTATAAACCATATTTGGGAATATGGGCGTAGTTTTCTAGACTACTTTTTGCTGATTGATGGTGCTGTTAATAAGGTCTTTTATGGTGTATCCTGTGTGCTAGGTTCATCTCAGTCAGCAGTTGGGTGAAGTAATTTTGGGGGAGGGGTGTTTAAGGCAACCTTTTAGGGGGTCTTGGTTCATCAAACCACATTAGTCTGGAATGAATCCACAGGTTCTCATCCTCTGTAGAAACAAAGGAAGAACCTCTTTTCCAAAGCAACATATCCTTAGACCCATATTTTGAAGTCAAGACACCTTTACAACGTATATGTTGGTTTAGCCTAGCAGTTCTCAGAATCAAATGTCTCTCTGCAGTCAAAAAATTTAAAGAAAACACAATAATACACATAATCCAGACTCTGTGTATTTTTCATCTTTACATGTTTTGATCCATCAGCTCTGAGCTCTTAAATAAAATGGTTCGACAACTGTTTTTTAATCAAGTTCAGCACATTAGTATTAGGTACTGTTGTTGAAAAGTGATTTACATTCTGTATCAGTTACTCTTTGTTGCTGTGATAAACACCATGAAGAAAGGGTTTATTTTACCTTACATTTCCTGAGAAATGAAGTCCATCATGGTGGGGAAGGTATGGAAACAGGTCTGGGACTGCCTGGCAGTCTGAAAGCAGAGAGATCACTTCATCTACACACAGGAAGCAGAGTGATCAGGAAGTGGTTTGAGGCTATAAATCCTCAAAAGCTGCCACAAGTGCTATTTTTCCTTCAGGTTCCAAAACTCATCACCACCAGCTGGGGAACAAGTGTCCTAATACATGAACCAATGGGGGACTTTCCTTAGTCAAACCACAGCATGTACTAACACTTAATTCGATTGACTATCCATGTAGAGATTTTTAATCTGGACATAGTATATAATATTTTACTTATTTATTTTTTTAAGATTTATTGGTGTATTGATTTTATGCATAAATGTGAATGCCTGCAGGCATTGGAAACCCTGGAACTGCAGCTACAGGTGGTTAAGAACCACTTGATAATAGGTGTTGGGAACTGAGCCTGGATCGTCTGTAAGAGCAGTAAGTGCTCTTAAGTAGTGAGCCATTTCTCAAGCCTGTTTACTCATTTTGATATATGGAATAATGCTGACTTTCTTTCAGATTATGTTGAGGGGAAATCTTTAGATATAAAAGAACCCACACCACCTGACTGAATGTAAAACAGTTTTATTTTTTGTTTTTTTATTGTCTTTTTTTTCTTTTTCAGGACCATGCTCAAAATAAAGGTAGTACTGAAAAGTTCAGTTCATAGTTAGCTGTCTAAGGTTCTGAAAGGAAATGCCAGTCTGATTCTTTAGTTTGAGAACTTTCAGTAGAAGACAGAGGTATTGGAGAGAATATAATTTAGAATCTTAGGAAGCCAGAGTTTGAGAATCATTAAAGGTTACCACCTGACATTTAAAGTAATGTTTTCACTTTTTGAAAGCATGTCTCCTTAAGTGAGGACCAACTGTAGTTGCTCTTTATATTGCTGTCCACATAGCCTGCTTAGGGGAGCCCTGTCAGTATTGAATTTAGACAACTTTTAATACTCGAAGGATAGCTCTGCTCTGTTATATTATTCCAGGCTAGAATACCTGCTTTCTGAAGTCTGTCTAGAGGGAAGGTTCACAGAGAGTTTCCTACCTGGCACTCAGAATAATAATAGCTCATTTTTATTGGTCTCATGAAGTCTAGGGTTCGAGGATGGCCTGAGTATTCAATGCCTTTCTAGAATGGAATACTGTGTTGGGTATTTTTCACAGCCCTTCAGAATATTCAGAATCCACTCTAGCTACCATTTTTTCTATAACCTGGGAGATTTTGAAGTTGTCCTTTTTCTCTCTTGCCTTATTTTTTAGGATTCATGTACATATTTATATGTCTATATAAATATTTGTGCATGAATATTGAGATACATTTTGCCATTATTTTTTAGGATTCATGGACATATTTATGTGTCAATATAACTATCTGTGTGTATAAACATTGAGATACATTTGAGATACAGGTCATTTGAATGCAGAAGAATTGAATAGTTAATTGAATATGAAAAGGAATTAAACTGCAACATTGTAGCTCATTATGACAATACGGTATGCTGAAATTAGAAGGCCAGAAGAGTATTCCTTCAGCAAGTACATGAAGCCATATTCAACAGAAGAATCATAAGCAATAGTGTAATATTTAAATATTATTAATTATATTGCTAATGCCTTTGTATTTTATTTTGCTAGGAATCATATGAAGATGGCCCTTGTACTATGACCTCCAATAAGAATTCTGATACTAACTTGCTCTCATTGGATGGACTAGATAACGAAATCAAAGGTCTTGTTATATTTTCTCTAAGTTCCCTTTTGACTGAAAGTATTTTTCATTATTAAAGCATTCTAGCCTTCACAGATAAAGGATGGGAACTTTCAGCACCAACCCCTTTCAGTACTGGTGATTGGGTTTAAGACTTTGCAGATGCTAGTTAAATACTTTATCTCTGACATATCCCCAGGCCCCCTTTCTTTTTTAAGAAAAAAAAATTTAAAAGATTTATTTTAAATTATGTGTATGTGTGTTTATGTGTGGGGATGTGTCTGAATGCTGGTCCAGAGGAGGTCTGAGATCCACCCAGAGTTGAGTTACATACAGGCTGTTGTGAGCTGCCTGATGTGGGTGCTGGGAACTTAACTCAGGTCCTCTGCAAGAGCAGTAAATACTGCTAACTACTGAACCATCTCTAACCTACCCCTCCTTTTTCAAATTTTATGACAAGGTTTTGACTAAGTTATTGACTATGCTTTAAATTGGGATTTTCTTGTCCCATCTTCCAAAGTAGTGGGAATTTAAGGTATCTCTCTGTATAACATAAGCTGTCCTTGAACTTGGAATTTTCTCTCCCTACCTTCCAGGTACTGGGAGATAGACATGTGCCAGCACACCTGGCTCAGAAGTTAATGTTTCTTCTGATTTTATGCAGTCCTTTGGATTCTGGTTTTGTACTTTACATTTGAATTTGTGTTATAAGAATAGTGGATCATGAGGGCTAGAGAGAGGGCTCAGTGATTACTGATCTTTCAGAGGACCCTGAGTTAGATCTCAATACCCAAGCCAGACCACTCACAACTGCCTGTGCCTCCAGCTCTAGGGGACCCTAACGCCCTATGCTGGCCTCCATGAGCCTCATATATACACAAATAAACAGAACTTTTAAAAATGGTCATGGTTGGTCAATCAAAATATTAGTATCACATTAAAAAGGGAATAATGTTATTAGCTTTCTCTTTTAAAAAGCCAGGGAAATGTAATATATAGCATAATTTCCCAAATTCATATGATTTTTAGAACTATATTCCTATATTTTAAATTGTAGTTTTGGTAATAATGGTTCTAAATTTTTTATTTGTTTTATTGGTCTTACTGTTGGTCCAGGCTGGCCTGAAACTCACTGTCTGCCTCTGAACTTGAGATCCATTTCTCTCAAATTTCTAATTGTTGGGCTTATAGACATGTGCCACCATGTGCAGCTGTTGTAATATAACATGGCTCTTTAAAGCAGGACCCTCCCTGCTTTGGGACCTATTACTCTGTTTCTCAATAAAACCTTGCTTGCTCTCCAAAAATAGATTCTTAAACTTAATATGCAGGCAACAGTTATTAACTCAAGCGCCTTAATTAAAAATTTTTATCGAACACATTTACATATGTGGGCATGCATATATGTTTCTGCATGTGGGCGCAGTGTCCCGTGTGTGGAGTTCAGTACCGTAGGGAGTCAGTTTTTTCTTTTCATGTGTGGGTTCTAGGAATCAAACAGTTGTCAAGCAGCCTTCTCTGAACTCTCTCTCCAGTTTAAGTCTTTAATATGAAATGGGAAAACGTTAATGATATTTCATCTCAGATACACACAGAGGGAAGTTTTGTCATTTTTTTCCCTTTAATAGTATGGTAGTTTTGTTACATTTTGTGTTGCATTCTGAGAGTAAAAGAGAGATTTGTTTTTCAGTAGATGGTTTACCAAATAGCTTCAGAGTTCATCCACTTCAATTAGACCAATGCGGTGACCCTCCTAATACCGATGGCTCAGATCATACGAAGTCTGCTTCAGTGCGTGAAACCAAGAAAGCAAGTACTGGAGTGATTCGTGGTGCTTGTTTAACACTTACTGATCACGATAGAATTCGACAGTTTGTACAAGAGTTTACATTCCGTGGCCTTTTGCCACATATAGAGAGAACAATTCGGCAGTTAAATGATCAGGTAAGACTTAAGTTTTTTAGGTTATTAATCTTCAAGTCAGTGAGTTTAAGACTTTATTAAAAGATTTGTTTTGTATTTAAAGTTTTGCTTTGATTTTTGTTTTACAATAAGCTGTAAAAGCTACCTGAAGTCAGTATCAATGATGAAGTTCTTTTTAACACTAGAGAAGCCTTATTCATTTCCAGTTGGAATTTTTTCAGTTTTTTTGAACAAATTATTTTTTAAGACTTATCAGTTTTAATTTTATGCATATGAATGTTTTGCCTGCATGTATGTATATGTACCAGTTCATATTTGCTGACCACAGAGGACATAAGAGGGCATTGGATACCCTGGAACTGGTATAACAGGTAGTCCTTAGCCACCATATAGTTGCAGGAAACTGAGCTTGTGTTCTATTCAAGAGCAGCAAAGTGCTCTTAACTACCAAGCCAGTTCTACAGCCTGTATATTAGACATTACAAAACAAAACAACTGTTTTTAGTTTTATTTTATGGATATGAGTGCTTTGCCTGCACATATGTATATTTATCATATATGTGCCTGGTCCCTGAAGAGATCAGAGGTGGGGTGTTGGATTTCCCAGAACTGGAATTACAGTTGGTTGTGAGCCACTGTGTTGGTGCTGAGAACTGAAGTCAGGTCCTCTACAAGAAAAACAATTGCTTATATCTGCTGAGCCATTTTTGCAAACTCTAGACGGTTTTTCAATTAGTGTTATTAAAATAATTGTTTATCATAAAGCAAAGAAAGCCAGCCTACAAACCTCAATCCCAGAGAACTTAGACAACAATGCAGACACTAAGAGAGACTTACATAGATCTAATCTACATGGGAAGTAGAAAAAGACAAGATGTCCTGAGTAAATGGGGAGCATGAGGACCTTGGGGGAGGATTGAAGGGGGGAGGGGAGAGGCAGGGAGGGGAGCAGAGAAAAATGTAGAACTCAATAAAAATCAATAAAAAAATAATAATTGTTTACTTACTAGTAAAACTTAAATTTTTTTGTTTGTAGAAAATACTTCAATCCTTTATATTTGTCAACATGTTTAAATATTTTTTTCTAGCTAATATCAAGGAAAGGTTTGAGTCGATCTCTGTTTTCTGCCACTAAGAAATGGTTTAGTGGCAGTAAAGTTCCAGAAAAGAGCATTAATGAGCTGAAAAGTACATCTGGGTTGTTGTGAGTAAGATATCACTATATTTCATTCTACTGCATTTAACTTTGTCCTGTGTTTGACTACAAAACAGTGTCTCTTTAGTTTCTTAATATTCATATTGGTCAAAACTTAATGATATCTAAGAAAGACACTAATTTAATTCTAATTTAAAAAACAACTCTAAATTGTACATTTTTAGAAAAATATTTATTCTTATGTGCATTAGTGTTTTGCCTATATGTGTGTCTGTGTGAGGGTATCAGGTCCCCTAGAACTGGAGGTACAAACAGTTGTGAACTGTCATGTGGGTGCTGGGAATCGAATCCAGGTCCTCTGGAAGAGCAATGAGTGCTTTTTAACCACTGAGCCATCTTTCCAGACCCTCTAATGGTACTTTTAAATCAAGTTATTTTTTTGAGATGAAGTCTTACTCTGAGCTCAGGATGGCTTGGGACTTATAATAATCCTATTTCAGTTTCCTAAGTACTGGAATTATGGGTGTGAACTACCATGGCTGATTTATTGGACATTGGAAAATAAACTCTTCAGCCAAAAATACTACAGGCTCTCCCCATTGCTTTTAGTTGCTCACCAGAACTAAGACCCCATTGCTGTGATTACAGAACACTGAGAAAGTAAACTGGAACTGACCAGAACAGCTTCTTCCTAGTGGTTGTTTAGCTTTCTTAATGCTAGAAGATGGTATGTAGATTACTGGGGAAAGATTCATCAGTGCTCTTACTCCGCAGAGGACTCTAGATATCCCCATAACCACCTGGTAGGCTGAGCATGCCCACTGGCCCAATAGTGGTGTGTATGTTACCATGGTAACCAATTGTTTTTAGGTTGGATTTGATCTGCACCAGGAGTGAATTCATGGCTGCTGTATTGTAAATCTGTCAACAAACCATGGCTAAAGTGGTGATAAGCTAAAAGAAATCTTAAAATAACTCAGAATGTCATTTTACTTTGGATCTGTTCTCTATTTGTAAGAAGATGGACTTAGATTTGGTATTCAGTACTAGCCTTTTTTTTGTCTGAAGTGTTTTGGTATATATTTTTTTAAAGGCAACGTATTGCTGATTTGCCCCATTTGGCCTTCAGCCTGGAGCTTTTCTGCTTCAGGCTCCTGTGTGTTGGTGAACTACCATGCTGGGCTTCTCTGCCTACTGTTTTGAGACAAGAAATATATTTAGCAAGTTTTGTTTCTTATAAAATGGAAAATGACACGAGTATATTTTAATTTTTTTTCTGAGTTGTATATAAATAAGTCACCTGGTATTATTTATTTCATAACTTGTCCCTGGGGCAAATATTTGTCTGTAGTTGAGAAGCTTCCAGGGCTGTAAGTTAAACATATTAATTAACGTTTGGACTTCAAATAGTTTTGTCTTCCTTGAAGATAGGATTTTTGCAAAAACAGATCAAATTCTTTCATGTTCTGGGTATTTGAACAGTTTTCTAGGCATTTTCTGTGCCATTTCTTTACTATATATTATTTTCTTATGTTCTAGGTATCCACCAGAAGCATCTGAGCTTCAAATAAGGAAAATGGCTGACTTGTGCTTTTTGGTGCAGCATTATGATTTGGCTTACAGTTGCTATCACACTGCAAAGAAGGATTTTCTTAATGATCAAGCAATGCTTTATGCAGCTGGAGCCTTGGTTGGTACTGTTGGTTTATTTTGTGGTGTTGTGTTGGGGACCAGCCTCGACACAAACACCTCTCACCAGGGTAGAGGCGTGGGGATTTAGAAATATAGTAAAGACTATGAAGACACAAATGAAAGTAATAAAACGGAGAAACATAGGATAGTATGGGGAGGGAATTACATGAGTACTAAAAATTTGCCTGTATTTAATTTCCAGCTGCTTAAAATACCCTTGACCCCAAAAGGTAGGAGTAAGATAAAAGACTGCATGCATTAACATGATACAAGGAAATGAACAGACCAATTAAGTTGCGGGCTACATTCATAGTTAAACATTCTGTTGCTAGAACAAAACAAGTCACACTCATACCCTAGACCAAAACATTTTGTAGGCAAACTGCTTCCTGGGTGAAATTCAAAGTTATCTCCGTAAAGGGAACTGGAACTTAGTTGGGTCCTTAGACTTTTGTTTGAGGTAGAAGCACAATAACCTTGAAGGAACTAGAGGAAAGTTCCAACTCTCTGTTTCCGAGCCTCCACAGTTGATTATCAAGCCCAGGACCTTGCATGGCCTAGACAATGGTCTGTGACTTGCTGAGCTATATTCCCAAGTCTTTGATGCACTTTAGAAAATGAAAATTGTCAAAATTTTGTGCATATGGACTTCCTCTTCACAGAAGCATCTCCCACTCCTTTCCTCCTTCCCCTTTGTACAGTTCTGGGACAGGTTTTCCTTCCTCTTCTCACCCTCCTGCTAGGAACTCCTCTTGTCTCAGTCCACCAGGAGGGAAGTGTTTGGTATTCAGATTGTGCCCTCCAGCTATGCTAAGCTGTCCAACAAGCTATCTAGGTCACCTTCCAAGTTACCAGGTCCTGGTTTTGTTTGTGCTTGATTATGCAGCTGAATAGACTTCAGGAAGATTGTTCCAAATCTGTTCCTCTCAGGTTTATTGCTTCTACAATAGCTTTTATAAACTACAGGTATTTTCAGCTATTAATGTATAATGTTATAATAAATATACCTTATTTTCCAGCACTAAACTCATTTCACATATAGATGATACCTTTGCTTAAATGTATTATTTTTGAAATGTAGATTAAAATAGGAAAATTGTACAGCCACATAGTGAGTGCAGTTTTATGTATGTGTGTAACAACAGACCGAATATATGGTGATGTTTTTATAAAATTATTATAAAACTTCTCACCTTAAAACATTCTCACCTACTAATGGCATAGTCATTTTGGTTTATATAAGTATACTCTGATGTCTACGCAACAAAATTACCTCAGAACAAAATTTTCAGGATTCACCTTTGTTACAGATATGTCAAGATACACCTTTAAATTATGCATAACTCTGTGGGGTTTTTTGTTTTTTTTTTTAAGACAGAGCTCTGTTTAGGCTGCCTAGCCTAGAACTTACTGTGTAGACCAGGCTAGCCTCAAACTTATAGAGATCAGCCTGCCTCTGCCTCCTAAGGGCTGAGATTAAACATGTGGGCCATCTGCAAAGACCAGAATTTTAAGTTAAAACAAATATTTATTTGTTCTGAATCAGCATTAAACTGTGAAATTTATACATTTATGCCCTGAGATGTTTAAGTTTACTGAGTGTTAAATATGCAACTGTTTCTTCTGAAATAGTTTTTCCTCCCTTAGGAAATGGCAGCAGTGTCAGCCTTTCTTCAGCCAGGAGCTCCTAGGCCATACCCTGCCCATTACATGGACACAGCAATTCAGACCTACAGGGATATCTGCAAGTAGGTGACCATAGTATTTACATTTTGCCTATTTTGGGACAGAGTTGGTATTTATAAGTGGTTCTTTGTTTTTCATGTCTTAGATTCTCAAATGAAGTTAATTTAGTCAGAGACAAGTTGAAGGGAAAATAGTGCTTATCACCTCGTTTGAGTTTCTAGCTGCCTTGCATTTGTGGATGACAAGTTGATATATGTACTGTTGAGGCTCTGTATTGAGGGTAATTTTTGTGGTGGGACATTTTTTATTTTACCTACTATTAAGGCAGAAATTGGCCATTTTGAACTTTCCTTGTTAATTAAGCAAAAACATAAAGAGTCAAGTAATATAGTCTTAGGGAAAAATGAGAAGTAGTGAGTACTATTAGAATTCTTAAAAGGCAACTGGACTGGGCCAGAGTCCTTAGAAGGAAGCTCTTAGGTTATTTGGTAGGTAGGCTTTCATGCAGGGTGGCTAGGTTTTGTAGCCATGGGGACATTTCTAGAATTATGAGTTATAGGAGTAAGTTTCCTCTATAGTTTTGCTGGTAAAGGTCAGTTTGTGTATATGGAAAGCATTGGAGGATCATAGAAAGGGTTGGAGATAAATTGATATTGGAAACTTTAACTGTCATTTATTCTTCCTTAACTGGAATTAAGGTTTATGTAGTACTAAATGAAAATTACTGCATATTTGAGTAGACATTCATCATTATAAAAGCTATTTTTTAGTACATTAATCAGACTTGTTTTGTTTTGTTTTTTGAGACAAGGTTTCTCTGTGTAGCTTCGGAGCTTGTCCTGGAACTTGCTCTGTAGACCAGGCTGGCCTCAAACTCACAGAGATCCATCTGTCTCTGTCTCCTGAATGCTGGGATTCAAGGTGTGCACCACCGCTTGGCCAGACCTTTTTTTTTTTTTTTAAATAGTGCTAGATTGAACCCATAACTTTACCCACTGAGTTACATGCCTGATGTTTCTGTTGTAGAATAGATGCATTGGAAGACAGAGATAGAGAAATCACTTTGAGCCTCTATCATCCATGTAGAGGTAATAGTAATAGCAGTGCTTACTGTGGACCAGCATTCAGAGGGCTGACAAGATGCCAATGGGTAAAGATGGCTGCTATCAAGCCTGACAACTTGAGTTGATCCCCTGGACCCACATAGTAGAAGGAGAATTAACTCCCGAAACATGTCCTGACTTCCACATGAATGCTGTAATGACAAGTGCATTTGTGCACCCAAATATTAAAAATATAATACAAATAAAAATGTAATAATTTCTTTAAAAATTTAGCAGTTTATAAAATTTAAGGACTGAGCCTTATGTGAGTTGTGAACATTGGAAGTTTTATCTTTTGTGTTCATTAAGGTAGACTTAGGTATTTAGGAATACCTGCTTAAAAATGTAATTTGTGGAAAGTATGATAAATCAGCAAAACATTTGCTTGTTTTGTTGGGTATGGGTCTTATGTATTCCAGGCTGGTTTGAACTTGTTATGTAGCTAAGGGTGATCTTAAATTTGCAATCCTCTGTCTCCACTTCTGGAGTGCTAGGATCACATGTGTAAGCTTTGGAACCTGCTCTTTTTCTTTTAAATGACAGGGTCTCACTATGTAGCCCAGCATAGCTTGGAACTCACCATGTAGACCATGCTGATCTTCCACTCACAGAGATCCACCTACCTCTGCCTTCCATATTCTGGGATTAAAGACATGTGATATCATGTCTAGACTACAATACGTTTTGAGAGTAATAGTGCCCCACCCAGCATTTTTATTTATTTTATGTTTCTCTAAGTGGGTATGGGCATGCTATGGCATGTGTATGGAGGCCAAGGACAACTTGATGGGAGTCTGTTTTCTCCTCCACTTGTGAGCCACTGGAATCAAACTTAGGTCTTTAGACTTTGTTGCAAGCAACTTTACCCACTGAGTTATCTCACTGCCCCCCTTTCTTGTGTACAAAAATTACTTTATTACAGTTGTTTTTAAAAACATTTCCTTTGCTACAATACAAAGGATACTGACAAACAAATACTGCACATAATTTGTTTTCACTGTCATGTTCTGAGAACTTGGTAATAGCTTTGCATGTATAATCTATACGATTGGTACAGGTACCGGTATGCTGGACCAGAAGAATACTGATACTACTGTATAATAGCCTTACCAGTTAGTGCTGTGGATCATTTCCACCAAAAGGAAAATGTACATCTGTAGTTATAGTTATCCCCTTTTTGGAGACAAAATCTTATAATGTAACACAGATAGTCTTGAATTCAACATCATTCTCCTGTCTCAGCCTCCCAAGTGCTAGGATTGTAGGTGTGCACTGCTGTGTTCAGCCTTGCATGTGTTCTTACTTTAGAATTGTGTTTTGAGAAAAAGTGCTGCCTGGGGCTCTAGCATATCATTTGCCAGGCCCCCTCTTTAACCCAGCACCTCTAAAGGGAATAGATTATGAGGACAGACTTTTTTTTTTTTTAATCTTGATCATTTTATTAGAATTTGAGAACAGTAACAGCAGGGGAGACCGACTGGAAACTACTGGAAGGAGACAAGGAAGAAATAGCCTTGCCTTTTGAGTTAGGGTCCAAGAGAGCAGACAAAGTCACTTGTGGAGATTGACAAGGGCTGGGTGGGCATAAGATGGGTTCTTAGAAACAGTGAGAATGTGGAGTTCATAGTGAACACGCTAGGACTTTGACATGTATCCAGAAGGACTAGAAAAGGAAGGGGGCAGGCTTAGCTGTGAAGCTCTGAAAGCAAGGCCAGGACAGACTTCTTGCTCAATCAGCTAGTGGACTTCTTGAATGCATGGTAACTTGGATGTGCTGAAGAATTACTGTGATGCTGATTATTCTCCTTGTCTGTTTTTGTTTAGGAATATGGTGTTGGCTGAAAGATGTGTGTTGCTTAGTGCCGAAATTTTAAAAAGTCAAAGCAAATACTCAGAGGCTGCAGCCCTTCTAATACGGTTGACAAGTGAGGTACTGGACTTGTAGTGTTTGATTTTCTTAGTGTATAAAGAGGTAAAATTCCTAGCAATTGCCCTGCCTCAGCCTTCTGAGTACTGGGATTCCAGTTATGAATACCATACTCAGCTAGCCTATCTTTTATAATTTGAACTTATTTATTGAAAATTATGTTTTTAAATTTACTTTATGAGTATTTTGTATACATATATATATATGTTCTTCATATGTGTGCCTGGTGCTCGCAGAAGTCAGAAGAAGGTGTCAGATCCCCTGGAACTGGAGTTAACTAATGGTTATGAGTCTCTGTGGGTACTGGAAACTGAACATTGGTTCTTTGCAAGAGCAACCAGTGCTCTTAATTACTGAGTCATTTTATAGCCCTAATTGAATTAATTTTGTTTTTGTAGTCTCAGTCTACCTTTCATTATTAACTAACCTCAACCATGCATGCGACATCTTGTTTGATGTAAGTTCTGTGCTGTCTTCCACTAAGACATGCATATGCTTCAATCTGACATAAAACTGCTGCTAACAAAATCACTGAGTAATGTTTAATCTGTTTTTACTGATATGACCATTTAAAGAAAACCATTAAGCTTTAAAAATGCATCCAAAGTAGATAAATCTAAAAGATGACTGGCCATACTAACCCACTCTTTGGATACATCCAAGGCATCTTAAGTAATATATCAATTTAAATGATAAAAATAAATTTAAAACCTTTTACCCAGTACTTTTGTGACATGCTGTCAGCATCCATCTCTCCTTGCTCAGGAAGAGGAGCTTGCAGTTTTAAGGTGATTCTCTTCATTCATCTGTCACAGGATGACTGGCCATTGTTAGTGGGCTTCATGGAATTCTTATTCTCTGAAACATTCTTTTATTCATATCACAAATGTCCCCCTATATGCCTACTAGTTTCGTTTTAATTTATGATTACTGCTACTGTGTATGTATGTGTGGTGACATGAATACCATGGCACAGAGGCGGAGCTCAGAGTTGTTTGTGGAGTCAGTTCTCTCCTCTCCTTTATGTCAGTTTGATGGGTCCAACTTAGGTGGCCAGGCTTGTGACAAGTGCCTGTGCCTGCTGAGCCGCTTCACTTGACCCCCTACTGCCTTTTACATCACTACTCTTCCTGCTTTGTCTCTTTGCCTGTGCTTCACATAATTTGCTGATCATGTCCTTCAGATGGGCCTTTCTTGTTCTCCACCTTGTTCTAAATATTTCCTTTCTACTCTCATACACTAATGTAAAACTTGGCATCATATAGAAGTTGTGTTTAATCTTGAGGTTAGCCTTCTACCTTTTTTTTTCCTTTTTTGAGCCAATTGTGGTTTGTATTACAGGCTGATTTGAACTATGTCACTCCACAGTCCGTGCTATCCTTGAACTCATTCCTCTTGCTTCTGCCTTCTGAGTGCTGAGATTACAGAGAGGCATGAAACCACATCCTCTTGGATTTTACTTTTTTTTAAAGATGTAATTATCTTTTTAAGTATATGTGTGTGTTCATGAAAGTGCAGTGCCCTCAGAGGCCAGAAGGTTTCAGATCCTCTGGAACTGGTACAGGCAGCTCAGCTGCCTAATATGGGTGCTGAGAATCAAACTCTGCAAAAGCAGTCCTCTTCTATGCTTTTAACTACTGATCTTGCCAGCCCATCTTTTGCATTTTTATCCTTAATATCTAACACTGAGGTTTGCACATGATAATCTAGATATGTTTGTCAAGCTGAATGAATGCCTTTAAAAATATTTTTCTAAGATATTAGTGTCAAGTGTGAATTTAAAGTGTTTAGAGATTGGTATATGTGATACAAAAAATGCTTGTCAAGCTGAATAAATGCCTTTAAAGAGATTTTTCTGAGACATATTACTGTCATGTGTGATATTTAAAGTGTTTAGTAATTGATACATGTGATACATTGACCAATAAGCACGAACTGGTGTGTCTTAAGTTATTGTTCTATTGCTGTCAAGAGACACTGGCCAAAGCCACTCTTATAAAAGAAAGCATTTAATTGGGGGCTTGCTTAGAGTTTCAGAGGTTTAGATGGTCCACTATCATGACAGGGAGCATGGCAGCATTCAGGCAAGGTCTGAAGCAATAGCTGAGAGCTACATCTTTCTCCTTAGGTAGAGAGAGAAATAAATTCTGGTCCTCAGGTGAGCTTTTTGAAGCTCCAAGCCCACCCTTAGCCCAAACTTCCAACAGTATTGCACCTCCTAACCTCTCTAATCCTTCTCAAATAGTGCCACTCCCTGGTGACTTAAGCATTCAAATATATGCGCCTATGGTGGCTGTTCTTATTTAAACCACCACATTATGTCAGGACATGAGCTGTTTGGTAGTGTTGAATCCAGCCTCTGTGTTCAGACTCATTGCTTAATAACTAATCTGATTTTGACTTTGAATGCTATGCTGTTTTTCAACCTAGAGTGTACAAAGTGAACAACCTAGAGTGTATCAAAGAGTGTACAAAGAATTTATGATCCAGGAGTTACTATAGAATTTTGTTGTTTTTGTTTTTTTTAACCTTGTTTAAATATGTTTGCCTTTCTACCCATATATATGAAAAAATTTCTTTAGAGCACATTCTTACTGATTATATTTAACCTTGTTATTTATTTTTAAATCCGACCTGTTATTTGTTTTTAACTTTACTTTCTCAAATCTGGATGATTTGTCATTTATTGCTTTAGGGCATGGGTAGGAGCAGGTTCTAGTAATGTTTTCCCAGAATTATGAAATTGCAGTGATCTATTGGGCTCTTCTTCTCGCTCTTCTCCCCCCCCCCCTCTTTTTTGTGGCTGGCTACCTTTACTTAAGAGAATCATTTCATTCTGGAATGCTGGCACATAAGTCCTGAAAGAATTTCCTAGAAATGTCTGAAAGAGCAGGGATTCTTTGTCCTTTCCAAGCACCAATTGGGATGTCCAAGGCCCCCCAGTAGGCAGGCAGGAGGCAGCTCCAATGTACTCCTAGGAACTCTGCATAAGCATAGTGTTCTCCTGCCCTCCCATCCTAGGTGTGGTCCTGAGAGCAGGCAGGCTGTCCACCGACCCAATCCCCAAACCCCCCACTCACTCCCCACTCCCACCCTACCGACATGGCCTAGCCCAGCAGCCACCTTCTCGCGGTTCCCCACACAGGCCCACTGCCAGCCAGGTTCTCGCATACATATTTGTTAACAACTTGATTTTTAATTGTATTTTTTTATTCTGCTGTTTTTGCGTGTGTATATGTGTTTGGTACACATGCCATGACATTCATAAGGAGGTCAGAGGACAAGTTAGTAGAGCTATTCTTTCTACCTGGGGAATAAACTCTGCTTGTCAGGTGTTGGTGGCATTTTTTTCTTTTACTTATAAACTGATAAACTGATCTCATCGAGCCCTTCTTTGTAATAACTTGATAGTAAAGATTTGAAAATAATAGTATGTTTGAAGCCAGTAGTCTAATTTTATTTTAGCTTAATTAACTCATGATATAGACTTAAGATCTTTCTTGAATTACTCAGTCCTGTGGTATTAAATTTGAGGTTGCTAAGTTTAATTATGTGGGTCCTTAACTGGACTGTACATTGAGTCACTTAAAAACTATTACAGATTTGTAGAGAACATCCTTTATGTAGGATATCCAGGATTAGTACCTATACAAGTTTTGCTGGTGAATGAGAGAAAAAAAAGGGGGGGGGGGAGGAGAGGAGAGAAGAGAGAAAGAATATGTGTGTATGTATGTGTGTGTGCACCAGAGGCCAGAATTGTTGGATTCCCCTGGAGCTTGAGTTACAGTTAGAGTCGGTTGTGAACTTCCTGACATGGGTACTAGGAATTGTACCGAGGGTTCTCTGTAAGAGCCCTACACACTCTTAACTGTTGCGCCATCTCTCTGGCTCCATAAACCTGAATTCTTAACCTCCACTGATGAGAATATTTATTTATAATATGTTTTTGGCAGCAATTTGTCTGCAGTGATTAGAATTTGAAATACCTCCGTAATTTTCATTAATGTCTTATTTCTACTTCCAGAAATTTGTGTAATAAAAGTATTTAAATAATTGTTGATTATTTAGTAATTTAATAATTATTTTTATGACTGAGTGTGGTAGCATTCAAGAGGCAAGAGGACCATGGGTTTAAGACCCCTGGGGCTGTCCAGAGTCCTAGATCAGCCTTAAGTTACTTAGTGACTACTGTCTCAAGAAGTAAGAGCAGGAACTTAGCTCAGTGATAGAACACTTGACCTAGGTTCAGTTCCCAACAATACATGCACATGCACCTATACATGTACACATGCACACATAGAAATTATTCTTACTAAGTATCTTTTTTGGTAGTAGCAAAAAAAAAAAAAACAACAATGTATGATTAATTGGCGACTATAAGTTAATGATATTTTTACATATTGGAATATAGTACTTATTTAGAAGAAATAAAAGAACTACCACTTGTTTATAAAAATGTATGTTTTTTAGATGTATGTTAGGCACATAAGCCCTCATATGGAAAGAGAAACTGAGAAAATAGCACCAAATTGGACCAAACAGTCCTCTGCAAATGAATTGTAGCATGGGATGCCAAAGGTGTTTGCTTTTTTTGTACAGTTACTTAAAATAAAGAAATACATTTATATGGGAGAATGGAAATATGGCTCTGGGGTTAAAAGCACATATTACTCTTACAGACAACCTGAGTTTGGTTTCCAGCACCAATGTTGGGCAAATGATGCCTCTGGCCTCCATTGCTGGCACTTGTGCACATAGCCACACACAGTCACACACACATATACCCATATTTGTATTTTAATAATTTTTTTACTAAAGCGTGTCCTGAAAAATCTAAAAATGTAAGCTCTAAGATTATATAATTAATTGATTTGCATTCTCCTTAGAACCATTTGTTAATTATATACTCCTGATATTTCTTTCCACCAGCTTTTGAATATGAATTCTTAGAGCAGACATTTGAACATTTAGTTATAGCTTAAAGTAATAACTGCTGTCTGCTGTGTGTGTTCTGCATGGTCTCCTCAGATCTGCTGCTTCTCTAAAAAGACTGCTGCAAAGACAGTTTATAATAGTTGTCAGTTTGATGTAACTAATTTGTTGAAATAGTTGCATTTAAAAGTCAATGTTTTCTGTTTTCAACTTTCCCTGGGGAAAATAATGGCAGCAGAACACATGGAAGGGCCTGGTAAATTCAGCTTGAGGCTGAGGACCTAGAGAAAGTGTTTAGGGAAAAGTTGATTCTTAATCAGCAACCTTCATCACTTTCTCCCTAATCTCTGAAGTGTTAGTTTACCAAGAGGGGATGCAGTGAGGATGAGTTGTTCCAGCTCCTGGGCAGTCAGGGTCAGGCAAATGGGAACTACTTGGATTTTCCTGATTTACAAAGAGCCTGTGAAGAACTCCTTGCTGCAGGGCTAGCCTTCTGAACTTTTTAATGAAAAGCAGGCATTGGCCCTTTAATATTACAGTAAAAATTGAAAATTCCTTTAAATAAATGTTCTTTAAAGAGCATAAAGTCATAAATTAGCTTACATAATAATCTACACATAATCTAGCCTATATTCTTTGGGAAGGGGTCACATTAAATATGCTATTAGTAACCAGGTAATACCTAGGACAAACTAGATTTATAGAACTATTTTTCTGTGTTTTGTGTTTTTTAGTTGATCTTTAATTAGAATACCTGTATTCAGGTCTCAGTTTTACTGCTCAGAAGGGATTGAAGTTATTTAGAGATTTATTATACACTACACATCCTAATTGGCCATTTGGATTTATTGAAAGAACAACCAAAAGTCCTTTATTAGAAGTCTTTTTAAACAAAATATGTGCTATTTAGAGAAAGAATTGAGATTGGCTGACGCTTTTATGTCTGCCCTCTTCTTCTCCAAGCTATGCTGGCTGTGTTGTATACCAGGAGATAGAAGCTTTCTGAGCAGCTCCTTTGTGACACTAACCGTTCTTCCGTTTGCGCATTCACAGGATTCTGATCTCCGAAGCGCGCTTCTTTTGGAGCAGGCTGCACATTGCTTCATAAACATGAAGAGCCCCATGGTTAGAAAATACGCTTTTCACATGATCCTGGCAGGCCATCGGTTTAGCAAAGCAGGGCAGGTGAGCATATTTCCTCTAAGAGGCTGTTGCCACTGGAAAGGTGGAGCCTTTGCTGCTTTTCCAGAGGACCTGAGTTGGGAAACAGCACCCATGTTGAATAATTCACAGCTGCAGAGGATCTGATACTTTTTCATGGAATACCAGGGTGCCTGCACTTATCTGTGAACACAAACCCACATGTGCATACATAATTAAAAGCAAAAACCAATCTTTTTTAAAAGGTTGTTTTTTCATTCTTTTTCATTTATTTATAAAGTGTATTCCAGTCAGTTTCGTTGTTTTTGAGACAGGCTCATACAGTGTAGCCCTGGCTGGCCTGATACTCAAAATTCTGCCTGTCTCTGCCTCCTGAGTGCTGAGATTCTTGTCATATTTTTGTATGTTTATTTCTTTATTTTTTTGTGTATACCCATGTGTGGAGTCATACAACTGGTAGGCATAGTTCTCATCCTTCTGCAGTGTGAGCCCTCTGGGTTCAAACTCTAATTGTCAGGTTTGGTGGCAAATCTTTACCTTCTGATGACTTTTGCCTTCCCCCACTTGACAGCCTTTTATATTTAATCCTAAAATTGAAGTAAATTCTGCTTTTAAATAATTTTTTGGTAAAGACGTGAGATTTGGATTTAGACAGATAGAGGCTGAAATCTTGATGTTTAAAACAGCCTGATTTTTGGTTATTTTTCTGTGCCTCAGTTTTGGGTTTTAATTTTTCATTTATTAGTGTGTGTTTATGTGTGTGTGCTCACATGGTAATATATGCCTTTGGGGGTCAGAGGACAATTCTTTGGAGTCAGTCTTCTCCTGTCACTTTGTGGGGTTTGGGGATTGAACTCAGACCATTAGGCTTGCATGCAAGTGTCTCTATTCCTTGACCAGTCAATCTCACTGGCCTTCTGTCTTTTTTTTATTCACTATAGGACCCAAACCTTGTGGGATGGTACCCCTATATTCAGGGTGGGTCTTCCCTCCTCAGTTAAAGCTTCCTGGAAACACCCTCACAGATACTCCCAGAGGTGTGTTTCCATGGTGATTTTAGATCCAATCAGGTTGACACTGATGACTATTATATATTGCTTGTTCACAGAAAGAATTTGAAATAAATAAAGCCAAATTGAGCAGTGAACATTTTCCTCAGAAGTTAATCTCAGAGAGATAAGGGGTGGGTGTAAGAGTAGACAAAAATATATGCATACTCACACTGTAGATGGCTGAGGAAACCTATGTTTCCACATAGAATTGTGTAATTGTGAGATCATCCTAATTGTTAGCTTCATTTTCTTTATCATATTCTCTGTTAGTGGGTAACAGACAGCTACCTGTTTACCTGTTTATACTTTGTGCATGTCTCTGCGTGGGTTTATGTCCTTTTCTCCAGCTCAAGACAAATTTAAAATATAATACATGTTTCATTTATTTTCTTAAAGAAAAAGCATGCTTTGCGCTGCTATTGTCAAGCCATGCAAGTTTACAAAGGAAAAGGCTGGTCTCTGGCAGAGGATCATATCAATTTCACCATTGGGCGCCAGTCCTATACGCTGAGGCAGCTGGATAATGCTGTGACTGCTTTCAGGCACATTTTAATCAATGAGAGCAAACAGTCTGCTGCTCAGCAAGGGGCCTTTCTCAGAGAATATCTTTATGTTTACAAGGTAAGTACTTCTTTTAGGAATAAACATTAAAATTGTTTTTAAATTATTATTTTCAGGAAAAAGCCTGTTTACTACTAGTCCCTAGAGTATAATTAAATGGTTTTATGGCAGAGTATGTAATTAGCTGTCATAAAAAATCAAGGAAGGTTTCTTGGTTATAGCTCTGTACTGCATGGCCCTTACATAATTTTTAAAAGAAAATTTTAATATTTCAGTAAATGTGGTTTTGTGGTTTTTCTTTTTTTAAAAAATGTTTGTAATTAAGATAGTCCTCCTTCCCTTCCCCTTGAAGCCTCTTTTTCTTTATTTTTTTAATTTAACTTTATCTATCTATCTATCTATCTGATGTGTTTGGGTGTTTTGCCTGCATGTCTATCCATTACATCTGTTCTGATGCCTACAGAGGCCATAAGAGGTGTTGAATCCCCTGGGACAGGAGACTTAGATAGTTGTGAGTCACCATGTTGGTCCTGGGAATCAAACCCTGGTCCTCTGGAAGAGTAGTCAGTGCTCTTTGCTGCTGTGCTATCTATCTCTTCAGCCCCCCCCCCTTTTTGAGATAGGTCTCACTCTTTAGCTAGGCTGGCCTCAGACTCTTCATTCACCCTCCTATCTTAGCCTTCCAAGCACTGTATTACAGGTGCACACCATCCACACATGGCTTTAATTTATAACTGTTTTTGAAATCTTTACAAGAATTGCCTTAAGATTTCTAGATCACTTATTTGGTTTTGTTTTGTTTTGTTTTTGAGACAGGGTCTCATAGCCCAGGCTGGTTTAGAATTCTCTGGGTATCTGAGAATGAATTTGAACTCTTGATCCTCCAGCCTCTTTACTTCCCCAGTGCTGGATTGTGGCCATGTGCTGGGCCTATTTTATCACGTTTTTATAGGATTGCAACTGATGTAACAAAATAATGGATCCTCTTACTATCCTTAGATGCATGTGCTTTTTGTTTTCCTAATAAAAGTTGAGGCGTGGATTCGTAGCAAGTGTTGTACTGTAATCTAGGTGGATAGAAACCACAGATCACTGTTGGATGGGAAACTTAGGATCTTTTTTTGTCTTCCTCACAGAAAGTAACTGCTCTTTTAGACTCATTAATTTGACCAGTTAAAAAATGGGCAGATAGGATGCTATAATGACTCAACAAGAAGCAGAGGTTATACTAAAGTGCCATTTGAAAGTTTAATATGCAACAAAACAAAAAGCTTAACTAGTTGAGTACTCTTCAGGAAGTTTCTATTTTAAAACTTAATACTGCAATTAAAACCAGGGCCCTGTGCCTGCTGGGTAAGCACCCTACCACTGAGCTATCGTCATGGGCCTTTTAGTTTTTGTTTTGAGTTGTTCAGGCTAGCTTTATATTTGTTCTGAGGCCAAGACTTCTGATTATCTGGAGTTAGTTATAGGTCTGTCCCATCAGTTCTGGCTAGGAAGGTTGTCTAGAAGTAGAGTAAATAATGTCTAAAGTTCTCAATTGTAATCTTTTATGACTCTGATATAGCATATAAACTAGTATTAGTATGTCTAAATTTTCTTGCATAACATTTTAATACCTGTGCATTAAAAATTAGGAAACATGAAAAAATGTAGTTTTCTTAAAAACTATTTTTTTCCTTCTGTTGTATTTCTCCCAGAATGTAAATCAGCTGTCACCAGATGGCCCTTTACCACAGCTTCCCTTACCATACATTAACAGTTCAGCAACACGGGTTTTCTTTGGCCATGACAGACGACCAGCAGATGGTTAGTAAACTCTCCCTTGGCCTAGTTACCTAATGATTATTTCTTTGAAATGTTCTGTTTCCAGTTAGAAATTGATACGCAGTTGGTTTTGAAAATAGCTTTATGCTGCTTCATCTATTGTCCAGTCGTTAAAATATCAATACATTATTGCTTTTTTTTCTAGTCCAAAAACTAAAAATAATAAAGACCAAATGGTCGGGATTCCTTACAGCAGTTTTTCTCACTCAAGAAGTGCTCATCACTGTACCACCTTGGCAAGCATTTTAATACTATAAATATCCAATTTGGTGCATATAAAGCACCTTTAATTACAGCATTCATTCCCTTGCTGTAGTTACTGATTTTAAATTTGGTGCATATAAAGCACCTTTAATTACAGCATTCATTCCCTTGCTGTAGTTACTGATTTTAGTTTTTTGCTTATATAAAACCATATTGTGATAAACATGTATATATAACTTAGTTTTTAATTGATTCTTTTTTTTCTGTCCTGACAAAAGGTTCCCAAGCTAGCTGGAACCAGTCTGGCCTTGAACTTGGAGTAAGCCTTCTGCCTCTGTTTCTTAAGCATAGGTTATAGCTGTATACCACCACAGTTTAGTTTCTTTGACTTCATTATTATGAAAACATACATAGAAGCAGAGAACATGGTTTGCTTCTCTGCTTGTAAGCTTTTTTGTTTTTTAATGTTTTTGAGACAGAGTTCCTGGAGTCCAGGCTAGCCTCAGACTTACTTTGTACCTTAAGATGTCCTTGAGCCTGTCCTTTGCCTCCTCCCAAGTACTGGGATTACAGGTCATGTGTCACCATGCTTAATTTTATATTGTTCTGGAGATCAAATTTAGGGCTTTGCATGTGCTAGGCAAATACCCTCTAACTAAGCTACACCACCACCCCTTTTAAATACACATAGGATCTTTTCCTCGGGTTTGAGGCCTGAAACGGCATTCGCTATTAGACAAAGTTTGAATGTACTAATGTTCTTGGTGCATGACGGAGCTAAACTTTGTCGTCATAAATACTTCTACATTTCAGTTCAGTGTATTTCTCCTTCAAATCTAATTTGGTGGGTTTTTTTTAAATCAACTTTTGTAGCAAAATTATTTTGATATATTTACATAAGTAATATATGCTGCAGGGTCTGACTGAACTAATTCATGTTTAACATTTTGAGTGGAAAAATCATTTATAGTTTGAATTTGAAATACAGAAACCAATTCCATGCATTATTTATGTGTATACTTCTGAAAATTTATAAGAAAAATATGCGAACATGTCTGAAAGTGATGGCAGCAGAGGTAATGGGGTTGTTAGGATTGGGAGGAGTGCAGAAAGAACATTGACTTTGGTTATGGTGCTCCTTTTGTGAACAATAAAATAAAGTCAACTCATGAGATGAAAGTTGACTTAAAATTTTTTAAGGTATGGCTTTGACTTGATGGCTCAAGAGGTAATGGTACTCGCTTCAGTGCCTGCCGCCCTGAGTTCAGTCCCGGGAAGCCAGGTGGTGGGAGGGGAGGACTGATGCCCAAAAGTTGTCCTCTGACCTCCACATTTGTGCCAAGTATGCATTCCTCATGTAAGTAAGTAAATGTAATAAAAATTGTTAAGATATAAGCAATGGGGCTGGAAAAATAGCTCAGTAGTTAAGAGCACTGGTTTCTCTTCCAGAGGACCCAAGTTCGAGTCCCAGAACCCATATGGCAGTTTACAACCTTATGAAATTCCAGTTCTTGGGGTTTCCAAACCTTCTTACCTCCATGTGCCAGACACATAAGCGGTACACAGATGAACATGCAGACACATAAGTGGTACACAGATGAACATGCAGACACATACATGGTACACAGATGAACATGCAGACACATAAGTGGTACACAGATGAACATGCAGGCGAAGCACCCATAGACACAGAAGTGGTACACAGGTGAACATGCAGACACATAAGTGGTACACAGATGAATAAGCAGACACATAAGTGGTACACAGATGAACATGCAGGCGAAACACCCATAGACAAATAAGTGGTACACAGATGAACATGCAGGCGAAACACCCATAGACACATAAGTGGTACACAGATGAACATGCAGGCGAAACACCCATAGACACATAAGTGGTACACAGATGAACACGCAGACACATAAGTGGTACACAGATGAACATGCAGGCGAAACACCCATAGACACATAAGTGGTACACAGATGAACACGCAGACACATAAGTGGTACACAGATGAACACGCAGACACATAAGTGGTACACAGATGAACACGCAGACACGTAAGTGGTACACAGATGAACACGCAGACACATAAGTGGTACACAGATGAACATGCAGGCAAAGCACCCATAGACATAAAATAAAAATATTCAGATTAAAAAACAAAAAGTTATGCAGTGGTGGCACATGCCTTTAATCCTAGCTCTCTGGAGGCAGAGGTAGGCGGAGCTCTGAGTTCAAGGCCAACCTAGTCTACTGATGAGTTCCAGAACAGCCAGAGCTACACAGAGAAATGTTGTCTTGAAAAAGTCCATACCTTTAATCTCAGCACTTAGGAAGTGGAGGCGGGAAGATGTTTCACGTCATCTTTAAGTTACATAGCTTGTTCAAGGCTAGCCTGAGTTAGATGACCCACTAATCAAAAACAAAATTTTCATCTATAACCAGTGTTTTATTTATTTTTCTGTATGTTGAAATATTTTATGTAAAAATTGTGGAGTTTAAAGAAAATAATATTATTTCAGAGCCAGGAAGAAAAAGATATCAGTATTAGAATCAAAGTTGTTGCTAGGCCAGGAAAACTGAGTAGATATTTGTATATCAGAGAATTAGAAATTGGGCAAGAGTACATGTATATGTGTGTACATTTAAATAAGACTCTGGGTCTTAGTTAAGGTGTTTTATATGAGGCACGTGCTTATGTGTTTAAATGTGAAATTTGCTTTTTTTTTTCTTTTTAAAGGTGAAAAACAAGCAGCTACTCATATCAGTCTTGATCAAGAATATGACTCTGAGTCATCCCAGCAGTGGCGAGAACTTGAGGAGCATGTTGTGGCTGTGGCTAATAAAGGGATAATTCCATCCAGTTTCTACCCCACACAGTATTGTTTGAACAGTTACTCCGATAACTCCAGATTTCCACTTGCAGTTGTAGAAGGTGGTGTAATTGAACTTAAAAATGTTTTATGGGTATGAATGTTTTGCATGCATGTGTGTATATGCATCTCATGTGTGCCTAGTATTTCTGGGAGGAAGAAGAGGAGGATGAATCTCCTGGAATTGGAGTTAGAGATGGTTGGGAGCTGCCTTGTGGGTTCTCTGCAAGACCAGCAAGTGATCTTAAACACTCTCCAGCCCAATATTTGAATGTATATTCATGACTTTTTGTTCTATTTGGAGCAAGTTCCAGATAGTTTATGATCTGCCACATTACTGGACTCCATGGGCACAAAGATCACTTACTATATACTAAGCATTTGTAAGCAAGTGGTGAGGCTCTAATGTCCATGTATATTACATGGTGCTGGAGTACCAAGAGAGTGTGACATTAGGGACATCCAAGTCATTTCCAAACTGATTGAATATGGTGACAAAGACAATCTAGGCAAATATACTGAAAGTCTGTTGAGAGACAGTGTCAGGTTTACGAAAGTTATTAAATGTATACTTTTCTTTTGTAGAGCCAATTACAGTGGAAGTGGCTTTTAGAAACCCTTTAAAAGTTCCACTTTTGCTATCTGATTTGTCATTGCTGTGGAAGTTTCAGCCTAAAGATGTCAATGGGAAAGACATTGAAAGAGTCAGAGAACGAGTAAGTTACTAACAGGCATCTGTGATGTGCATGTCTCAGCTACAGCCCAACATTCTGCTGCTGTCTTACTCTTTTCTCCACTTGGGTATAAAAACCACATGTAGTTGGGTGGTGGTGGCTCATGACTTTAATCCCAGTACTCAGGAACCAGAGGCAGGCGGATCTCTATGAGTTCGAGGCCAGCCTGGTCTGCAAGAGCTAGGCCTAGGACAGGCTACAAAGCTACAGAGAAACCCTGTCTCAAAATACCAAAAAAAGGGGGGAAGGAAAAAAAAAGACAAAAGCAAAAAAAAAAACAAAACCATGCTTACTCTTGAAATGCAAGAATACAGAAAACCAGGATCTTAAAGCTATCTTCCTTTTATTTAGAAGTAACCACAGTAACATTTTGTTGTTTATCTTTACATTGATTTTTAATTTTTATGTCTTTTCTCATGTTTTACATTTCCTTCTACTGTTCATGTTGCTTTGCTTATTTATGTTGCTTGGTATGTGTTTTCTAGTGTTAAAATGTCGAATACCTCCTCTTTATGTTAACTGTTACAGATGAACCATACACTACGGTCATTTACTACTTGGTTTGAAGATTTCCATTTTACTATCACAGTAATTCTATGGTGAATTTTTAAATTTAAACTGTGGTAGAATTTTGGGTAAAACCTATGACCATTTGTGTTAAGTAAGCCACACCCACATATCCTATGGTATTTTTATGCAAAGCTTTTCAGTAATTATTTTGGCCATTGTTAACTGTGAACAGCTGAACTTCTCTTGGGGTCTTGTCCTCGTGATGCCTGCATCTTTGCATAGATCACTTACCCACTTTAGTTGAGTCAGGCTGAACAAAACGTGGTGGTTGAAAACACATTACACAGAGCTTAACCCAGAGGCACTAGTTTCACTTAATGTTACTCTTTGTAAATTTGGCCAGTGTGATGTTAATGATTTGTCATTTTATTCATTAGTATGTATATTTTTTTAAGAACTATAATTTGTTTTTTAGGTTACAGGTGAACCTGAAATGATTGGAACTGAAGTTATTTCAGATTTCTTAATTAACAGTGAAGAATCTAAAGTGGTAATTGTTTTAATCGTTTTTCTGTCTTTTGCCTTTCTAAGCTTGTAAACTGAAAACAAAATGTAAAAGATCAGCTCAATTCCTTTAAATGTTACATATTCTAGCTTTTTTAAGTCTAAACTTTGAAATATTAGAGAACTGGAATTGCTCCAAAGAGATCAGTAGAAAAATGGTAGTTTGTCTTTAAGTTTCCAGAGAAGCCAGGTATAACGTTTTACTGCTTAGGATTAGTATGGCAAATGTATAGGCACTTAGGTGTGCATATTTGTTTGTTTATTTATTGAGACAGGGTCTCACTGTGTAGCTTGGCTGTCCTGGAGCTCAGCATGTAGATGTAGCCCTGACTGGCCTGGAGCTCACTCCCTTGAACTCACAGAAATTGCCTGCCTCTTTCTCTCAAGTGTAGGGATTAAAGTGTGTGCCACCACACCCAGCCCAGCGTTGGTTTGTGGTTTTTGTTTTAAATTAAAAGTATTTTTTTAGGACTGGGATGTTTTTAATGTGTGCAAAGCCAATATTACAAAAGAAATCATATTTTTTGAGGGTCAAGACATAATTTTTGATTTGTTTTTTTGTCCGACATGGTGGTGCATGACTTTATTCCCAGCACTCAGAAAGCAGAGACAGGTAGATTTGAGTTTGAGGTCAGCATGGTCTACAGAGCAAGTTCCAGACTAGCCAGAGCTACGCAGTGAGACCCTATCTCAATAACAAAACCAAACAAAAGCTCAAAGCAATTACTGAATTTACAGATCTTCTTTAAGAAAGATGCTTTTCATACTTAACCAGCAGGGGAGATCACCATGACTAAGAAAGTGATTTCCCAGGAGCAAGCCTCTTTCATTGCACTTGGGATTTGCTGTGGCCCTGCAATTTCCCCAACTGGGGGAACTCCACTGCATACTTTGTGACAGGTGGTGGACTGTATACATGCTTTTCCCTGAAGTAAAAATTAAAATAAAAAAAAGAAAATTACTTTTCCTTAAGAAACATTGTCATTTTAAAAGTTTAGATCATAAGTTAATTCTGCTTCCAAAATTGAGGTACTGTGCTATTTAAGATCCTATGAAAACATAATAAGAATGACTTCAATATTTCCATAGGCAAGACTGAAGCTCTTTCCCCATCACATAGGGGAGCTGCACATTCTGGGAGTTGTGTATAATCTTGGCACTATTCAGGGCTCCGTGACAGTAGATGGCATTGGTGCTCTTCCTGGATGTCACACAGGTAAAGCTATAGCATCGATAAGCAGTTAGAAAAGTAACTCTTAAACCATCCCATAGAATACAATGAAAGAGTAGAGGTTTTTTCTAAATAGGTCTAATGTGCCTTTCAAGCATATCTAGCCTTTTGACATTGCCCCTGTTACATTGTCATCTACAAAGTTCCTATTTGAGAACTGCAGTCAAATTACAAAAAAAAATGTTGCCAAGAAAAATCTCATAATATTTTAATGTGTTGGACTGCAAATTGGACACGTTTGCCATATAATGACATCTAGACATGGATAAGCATATGTAATTTCTAACTTCTGGCATAGATTGAAAGGTAAGGGATTTTATTCCCTTGATTAAAATTTTTGTTATTGATCTGTTTAGTAAATTGTGACTAAATAAGTTACATTTGTTGAAATATCTGCTGCCAATACAAAACAACCTTCATATATTTTGTTTTTAAAATTTCTTTCTCTAAAACAACGTACTAAAGCCAGTTTCCTCTGTCTTTGGATATTAAATACTCAAAGCCACCTGTGGCAGTACATGTCAGTAATCCCAGCTTCTTGGGAGGCTAAGACAGGAGAATTGCAAAAAATAGCCTGAGCAGTTTAGCCAGACAGTGTTTCAGAATAAAATTTGGGCTATTGGTGTAGCTCATCTGCCTAGCATGAGGTCCCAGGTTCAGTCTTCAGTACTGACAAAGAACAAAACAACAGGGGAAAAAAATCACTTGAAATACTGTTTTTATACCCAAAAGTAGCAGTTAGTTTTAAGCTGAAATTCTTGGTGCCCTAAATAGTATTGTGTGCAGACTTTGAAGAAAGCTAAAGATACATCCATGTACTTTACATGGTTTGGTGGGTTTTGTTTGTTTGGTTTTTAAATAATTTGGAGAACTCTACAAGATCCTAATATTGCTTTATAATTAATGTATAGTTGGTTGTGTTTAGGTTGAAAAGATGCTAAGAAGGGAGTTTGTAATAAACTGCTGTAGTTCCAGAACTTTATTTTTAGTAATGTGTCTTCCTAACAAATTAAAATTGACTGCTACTCATGTGATGAGTGTGAATTTAGCATTCATAAAAGCTAATTATTAACAGTGAGAGTCTCCTGGAACACTTGCTCTCCCTTGCCCTTGTAGTTAAGATTTTCACTTGGACATAAGAGAAACTCAAATAGACGGATGAATAAGTGGAAACACAAAGCTACAGATACTAATACACAAAAATTGAGTGTGGTCTTTTGCGTTTTAGTGCTGTATTTCTGTTTACTGTTTGATAAGTGTGAGGCATGGAATTTGTAAGTAGTCTTGCAAATTGATTACATTTTTAAAGCAGTGTGAGTATTAAGGATTTTGTTTTAACTTTGTTTTCTCACTGGTACTTAACTCCTAATCTAGTATCATGGAATTATATGATAGCCCATAAAATATATTTTACAGGGTGCTAAAACAAGGTACATTAAAGATCATAATTTATGTTAGTGTGTGACAATGACTGTGAATTAACATTAAAATAAGACCCATCTTATAAACAGAATTTTCATGCCGTTATAGTATAGATTTGTTTCATTCAGAATGTTCATAGAAATCTGGGTACAATAATTTGTGGGAATACTACATTATATATCTAATCTGGACCCATCACAGTGACCAAAGGCACTGAGTAGCCTTCAGGAAAGATAGAGTTATATGCCCATCCTTGCCCTTTTACACATGTGAGTACATGTTTTACTTCGTATTGAAGATAGTGAAGAAGTTAAAACTATCTGTATTATAATTTTCATTGTTTAGCCTTTTGAGACAATGCAGTTAAGTATACATCTTCAAAATAGTGCTATTTTTGGTATGAGTAAAAGTAAATAACCTATTTTATGATTTTCTTTAATATTTTCTCATAGCCCACATCAACACTGGGCCCAAGACAGTTGATATTAGATCTTTTTTGGTGAATAAATACTGGTTTTTAAAGACTTCTATTCAATGATACATAGCCTTTATGCAACATAAATAAATACAGAACAAAAATGAAATATTGGATAGCATAGTATAGATGATATTAAATATGAAATTAAATTGAAGTATACTTACTGTTGTAATTACATGTGTTACTCAGCAGTTACCTGGGATTTTTCTAGCATTTATGGACATTTATAGTATTCATAGAATTCAAGTTAAATCATCAAACCTATCATATTATTTTAGGGTACTGATTTTTTTAATTTCAGGAAAACATTCTTTGAGTATGTCAGTCCGAGGGAGACAGGATTTAGAAATTCAAGGCCCACGACTTAACAACACGAAGGAAGAGAAGACATCTGTCAAGTATGGTCCTGACCGACGTTTAGACCCTATAGTCACCGAGGAGATGCCGCTGCTGGAGGTATCACACTTCTTCCCATGTCATGGCCATGACAGTTTACAGAGCCATATGATGCTTCAAAGAAGTTAATTTTAGGTTGAGGTTATTGATAGTACATTGAATTGTACTTTTTGTTGTTTTGTTTGTTTTAAAGCAGGGTCTCTCTATATAGTCCTGACTGGCCTTGAACTCACAGAGATCTGCCTCCTGAGTGCTGGGATTTAAACTGCACTTTTAAACCGTTGTTAGCTAAATAGTTCTCATTGACAGAGGTCAGGCTATGAGCAAATTGACCTTGCCACCACAGCCATGCTATAAGATATAATCTTCAACATACTAGTAGAAACTGGGGGGATATTTGTAACTCAGCACTTTGGTTATTGACCTCGTTGACCCTTTTGCAATTTATAAAAATAATATGTGAGTGAATGCTCATAGACAGTCTAAGCAATATACAAGTATGTGGGGATGAATGCATCTGGAAAGTAACCCAGACTCAGACAACATGACCTGTATGTATATATGTGAGTGGAGCTGTATGCTATGCCACTAGTAAGGAGACCATGAGAAAAAGGTGTTGAGGAAGGAGAGAAAAGCAGTAGGATGTGACATGTGAACAGAAAGGCTATGTGGGGACATGGAGGAGTACAAGGGGTGGACAGGGGCATGGGGGAGAAGATTGGAGAATCAAGGAAAGGTTTGTTTATAAATACCTTAATGAAATTTAAAACTCTTAGTTTCTAGTTTCCCTGGTAGGTATGACCACCTTTCTCCAAAAGATGCTTGTGATGTGATCCCAAAATGGTATTTATGTTTTTAGACCTTGTGATCCTTATAAATAGCATCATGTCACATGGTTGGGTGGCAGTAGTGTTGTGTATTAAGATGAGACCATTGTTGAGCTGCATGTATTCTGCTCAGATCTAATACATTTAAAGGCAAAGGGGCAAGTCTAATGGTGAGGGGAGGATATGGGCCCAAGTACTGCTTTCTTGATAAATATTTGATGCATGTTTTAACTTTATTTGGTATCTTTTTCTATGTTGAGGATTTTTACTTATCTAAAATCATATTTAACTTTTTTATTTGTTGTTTTCTGTGTTCTATACTGACTCTTTTAGTCAAAACTTTTCAGTTAAATTTTATTGGTTAATTGTGATGCTGGGGTTCAAATCCAGGGCCTCAGGTGTGCTAGATACACATTCTGCTTTTGAACCAGCTGTCTTATTTAGTAATGTTTGTATGCTTTAAAAATTTTATTCTTTCTGTTTATTTTTGGTTTTTCTTCACATTATTTATTTTGCATGAGTGTATGGATGCATAACTAGAGTACGCTTGTGAGGTCAGAAGGCAGTTGTTTTTCTCCTGCTGTGTGAGGTTGAGGGTAGAATTTCAGGCAATACCTTCACCTGCTGAATGTCTCACCACTTGTTTGTGGAGTCTGTGTAGCCCCGGTTGTCCTGGGACTGCTAGTCTTCCCACCTTTGTCTACCCAGTGCCTGGGCATCCTGCCTGTCATATTTGTGTTTTAAATTAAAGTAGCATGTTCTCCTGAATGTCAGAGGAGTAAGAACAAAGTTTGTTTCTAGTCCTAGTACTTTAAGTATGGTACAGGATACTCATTATGTCATCTGTTTACTGATACTCTGAAAATATCCACACTTTTTCCCCCACAAAGTTTTCATTACCGTTGCATAGTTGTAGCTAAGATTAGCTAGGAATGAATTGAGGCAGACTGAGTTTAAATGCTATGTTAAGTATGCTCTCTTTTATAGCTTAAAGTCATAGACATTTATCTGGAATTCTTTAGGTAACAGTTTGTGAGGGCTTACTTTCAGAAGCAGATACTCTAATCACTATAGTAAGTTTTTAAAATAAATTAGCAAAGGTCACCAAAGCACACTTAATTCTACTAGTTTGCAGTTTTTGTAAAACCATATAATTGATACGTTCCTTAGTTATTAAAGCTTTTAATAGTATAACCAGCTGGGGGATAGTGGTGGCGCATGCCTTTAATCCTAGCACTCAGAATGCAGAGGCAGGTGGTTCTCTGTATGAGGCCAGCCTGGTCTGCAGAGTAAGTTCCAGGACAGCTAGGTCTGCACAGAAAAACCCTATCTGGAAAAACTAAAGGGGGAAAAAGTATAACTTTTTTATATTTCTTTAACTTAATAATTTTACCTTTTTTTTTGAAAACTTTATATATGAACCCTGTCACTCTCATTGCCCCTAACTACTCTAACCTCTCAAATCTGTGATCTCTTTTTTATTGTTGTGTAAGTGTGCATGTGTGTAAACCTGAGTTTATGCAGTTTTGCACGTGTGTATATGTGTCCAGGGCTAACTCCTTGGGATTGGATGACCTATGTGAGAGCTCATTGCTTCAGTCTCAGCCGTTGACATCTGCAGCTCTTCATCTAGGGTGCGACCATGTGCAATTTCCTGTCAGAGTTTTCATATTGACTGGTGCTGTCATTATGCTGGCCTTGTTCAGGCAACCATATTGTTTGCGGGCATGGGTGCAACTTTTCTGTTATATATAGAAACACCAATAGCAAACACCCTCGTCTTTGGCTCTTACAATTTTACTACCTCCTCTTCCTTGATGTTTCCTAAGCTTTATATGTAGATGTTGCAAGTTGCATTCTCAGATGACACACAGTTAAAGATAGAGCTTTATTCTCAGTCCCAGTTCTATGTGTCTAACCTTAGAAAACCTCCTAACTCACTATGTGAACCAGGTACTGTCATTGTCTTAAACTTTGTGGAACTTAGTGGCTTTTAAATTCACACCCATCCTGTATTTGGAACTGTTTGTTCTTGTGTGGCAGTTTGAATGTCATGCATCTGAGCAGGGTGTTTGGAAGGAGGTGGCTTCTTACTCTATGTAGAAGCAACTAGTTTTTTGGCTGACCAAACAAAAAGTCTTGTAAAGAATGAACATTTCTATGTATTTGGTATTGAGATTAGGATCAGAGATCTTGTGTGTGAGTGCTGAGGTGTGTTTTCAAGAGTTTTGTTTTGTCCGTTGTGTGTTAATTTCTGGGGAGTCATTAAGTTACTAGTTTTGGTTTCTTAGCATTTGAGTTGTCTGATTTATGCCTAGCTTTTATCCACATTTTGAAAATTCCTCCATTTCTCAGTTTGGGTTTTGCCCCTTTGAGTTACTAGAAGCCTAGGGTTGTGTGGAGTTTTTGGATTTTAAAGTTGTGAATATGCAATCATGGGTCTGTGAGAGCCATGGGTAGTTACTGATACAGTTAGCTACTTTTAAACTTGACAGTAATAATAGTTATATGACTAATTTTCATCTAATTTTTACAGCCATTTAAAATAGCCTTTAACTTGTCCATAATCTACATAGTCATGCAAGTTTGATAAATCAGTCATATTGTTCTTGTATTTTAAATTCAGAATTTAAAATCTGTTTGGCAAAATAACATTAGATGCTTGATTCAAAGGTAGAGCTATGAAATAACTTACTCTTTTAGAAAACAGTCTCAGCGTTGCTCATTAGAGGCTCAGAATTTTAACAGTATAATAATATTTTTTCCCTCCAATGCAGGTGTTCTTTATACATTTTCCTACAGGGCTCCTCTGTGGAGAAATTCGAAAAGCATATGTAGAATTTGTCAATGTCAGCAAATGTCCTCTGACTGGACTGAAGGTTGTGTCTAAACGTCCAGAGTTCTTCACTTTTGGTGTCAATACTGCTGCTCTAACACCACTGAGCCCTTCGACATCAGAAAACTGCAGTGCTTACAAGACAGTGGTTACAGGTTCTCCCTCTGCGGGCACAGCACTTGTGTCATCAGCGTCGTCTGTAGACTTTGGGACCAGCACAGGACAGCAGCTGGAGGCCATTCCTGTCCCCCTTCCTGACTCCGTGCTGCTCCCCGGAGCTTCTGTCCAGCTGCCAATGTGGCTTCGTGGGCCAGATGAAGAGGGTGTCCATGAGATTAACTTTTTATTTTACTATGAAAGTGTTAAAAAGCAGCCTAAAAGACGGTGGGTGATTTAAAACTTTTAAACTGTAAAATCTGTACTTAATATGGTTATGTATTTGAATAAATAGTTGGTACTTGTTAATATATTGTACATCATAGTTTACTAAAAGTCACCATTTTCCTGGCAGGGTGGTGCGTGCCTTTAATCACAGTGCTGGGAGGAGGAGCAGGTGGATCTCTGAGTTCAAGGCCAGCTTGTTCTACAGAACCAGTTCCTGGATGACCAGGGTTACACAGAGAAACTCTGTCTTGAAAAACAAACAAAATATCATCTTTCAAATTGTACATGATGTTTATATTTAAACTTACTATAACTATAACTTAATTCTAGGTACCTAAGAATGGAAAGAAATTTAACTACATAAAGTTCTGTTTTTTAAGTAGAAAATGAAAAAAAAACTTCAACATTTTTAGTTGTTTTTAAGTCTATAAACTTTCTCATTCTTTGATAGATTTAAATACTGTATCATTTGTATATCAGGCCCCCTCCCATACAGCTTCCTTTTGTAAGAATATAATTTTGTATGAGAAATGTGTGTGCAGTGGTGTTGGAGTGGATAATCACTTAAGATCTCCAGCTTCCCTCTTCCATACAACCTCAAGCCTACCTACATGTTGCACAGCAGAATTCGAATACTACTATCATCTTTATAAAATTAACATTTGTTTTATTCTGTAGAATATCTAAATGTCATGGGAAACAGTATAAGGACAAAA
Organism: Ondatra zibethicus; assembly: GCA_004026605.1. Classification (NCBI taxonomy): domain Eukaryota; kingdom Metazoa; phylum Chordata; class Mammalia; order Rodentia; family Cricetidae; genus Ondatra; species Ondatra zibethicus. The sequence continues at coordinate 195,650 of PVIU01000745.1, forward strand.
ATAGGAAAAGTGTAGGTCCATTTTGGGTTCTTAGTAATGTAGATACTCCTTAAGAGGATGAACACAGACAGTGCACTCTGGCCAGGGAAGCATTAGTGGTGAGGTAGTGAAATGAACTTCAGAGGACAGGAGAAATTTCAGGACATGGATTCCAACTGGATAGGAGTCAGCCACTCCAGCGAGTAGCTTTATCTACAAATAGTGGTTTACCAGTTAGAGAAGAATAAGAACTGAATGTTTTGCCACAGTACAAGCTGTGGGAAAGAAGTCGAGTAGGGTTTGGTGTGGTAGCACATGCCTATAATCAGGGAGGTGAAGGCAAGATCAGGAATATAATGTTACCCTGAAGTAACACAGACGTTGACTTAAAAAATTAAACATTACATTTGAAATGTGCAACTTCAAATATCAAGTTAAAAGTTGTGGTTTCGGGCCTGGGAATCCTTGCCACAGTGGTTAAGAGTTCCTGGTGTTCTTCCAGAGGATCCATGTTTGGTACCCAGCATTCATATTGGGTGTCTCACAACCTGCTTGCAATCCAGTTCTAGGTGATCCGGTGCCTTCTTCTGGTCTCTTTGGATACCCAGCATATGTGGCATCCACACACATTAAGAAAAAATTGAGTTGTGGTTTTGTTGGTAGTTTTAATTTTGAGACCTATTTATTTATTTTGAGACAGGATCTCATTATGTAGTCTTGGCTAGCCTAGAACTCACTGTAGACCAAGTTGGCCTCAAACTCAGAGAGATTATTCTACCTCTGCATCCTGGTATTAAAGGCGTGAGCACCCATACTTTAGGAGCATCTTTGGAACCACTTTTAAGAGAGAAGATGTATTTGTTGCTATGTGAAGGTTATTTTCACTACGACGTAGTTTGATGAGCAGGAGAAAAGCCTAGAGCCAGGATTAGTTAGTTTGCTTTCAGTTGAGAAGAAACAACTGAACTGAACATAGTCTAACTATAATTTTACCTTATTGTATTCTTTGTTTTCTGGTTATATGTAATCCTGGAAGCTACTATGTTTCTGGTTTTTATTTAGAATTAGAGATTTGTAATGTAGGGAGAGACTCTTAGATTCAGTTTGCATGTGTTTTTAATTTTCAGACACAGAATTTTAAGACACACTGCAGTTATTTGTACTAGCCGGTCTTTGAACGTGCGAGCAACTGTCTGCAGAAGTAATTCACTTGAAGATGAAGAAGGCAGGGGAGGCAATATGCTAGTCTTTGTTGATGTGGAAAATACAAATACTGTAAGTTATTTTAAACCTGAATTTTATTTTAAAGTCTGTTGAGAAATGTTTGTTCTTGGTAAATATTTTTTTCTCTACAATTTAGCATAAGTAAGAATTTAAAACTATTCACATGAGCTAGTATGAAAACATCTTAATATTCTCCACTGGCTTTAATTTTTGTGAAAGGATCTGATAATCATATGGTACATTGATGTCAGGTGTAGTATTTGGTGATGCAGTCTGAGAGGTAACGAAGTGTGAGGATTTCACTTTCTGTATTAACAACCCTGTTCTCGTATGCTCTGACAGTACCATTTCCTTTATAAAGGACATTTCTGTCTGTATACTCTAAATGTCAGGAAGGTGTGATTGTAACTTATAGAATCTCAAGTTGATCAGTTCAGATACTTATCAAATGTTATTAGTTTTGTAATAGTTTCACAAATCCGTGAAATCACTTTCTAGGAAACATTGGGGTTTATTGTGCTGAAATGTTGGTGATTTTCACAAGACTCATTATTTGAGTAGAAAATGTTGGTAATTTCTAGTGTTAGATTAGCTCTCATTTAGGAAAACATTAAAAATTATATACAAACTAGTTACACACTAGTTTGAAATTTTTTGTTGTTTCTTGTCTCCTTTCCTCCCTCCCTTTCTCTTTCCTTCCCTTTCTTTCTCCTGTCATCCTTCCATAGTTACTCAGTGTGTGTTAGTCTAGGTAACTTTGAATTTGTCAGCCTCCTGGTTGCCAGGATTATAAGCACGTGGCAGGTGTCCAGCTAACTGTTTGTTTTTTACATTTTACCTAATTGAAAATGAGATATTTATGGAGAAAACTCATCAGAAGAAATAGAAGTGTCATACTTTTTTTTTTTTTTTGAGCGAGGGAGAGATCTGGTCTTACTTTGAATTTCTAAGCCCGTGCTTCTACCTCCTAAGCACTGAGATTATAGGCATGTGTCACCAGATATGGCTTATAGAATGCTAGGAATTGGACACAGGGCTTCATGAATGCTAGGCCAACTGAACTGTCACCCTAGCTCAGAAGGTGTCATAATTTTAGTTAAAACTCCACAACAGATTTATTCTTTCTCTCTTGAGTCAGGGTCTCATTCTGAAACTTGAAACTTGAAATGTTGCCCATAAACAGTGGTCCTATTGCTCCAGCCTCTCAAGAGCTGGTATTGGAAGTGAACTGCCATACATGGCTTATGAATAATTTTGATTATTAAATCCTACCAGAAATAGTAGATTCTAATAACTTTATGTATGGATAACTGTGGATATATAATATACAAATATATTTCATTGTTGCTTTCTCTAAAGTGTTGGAGAGGATTTAAATAACTTTCTGAGATACGTATTGTTGAATTATTTCAAATACATCTTACCTTTAATGTTTTTATTTTATTTCTGAAGATTTGTTTTTATTTTATACATATGAATGTTTTGCCTGCTTATATGTAACTGTATGTGTGTGTGGTATCCATGGAGGCCAGAAGAAAGGACTGAATTCTCTGGAAATGAAGTTATAGATTATTGTAAGCTGCCATCTGGGTGCTGAGAGTTGAACCTAGGTCCTCTAGAAACTCAGCAAGAGCTCTTAACTGTTGAGCCACCTCTCTAGCCCTCCTCCTTATTTTATTTATTTTCCTCTACTGGGAATTAAATGGGGCCTCGTACCTGAGGCAAGTGCTCTACCATTGAGCTCCATCCCCATCTTCTAATTACTTTTGCTTGATTTGAGTAGCATCTGATTTTGCCCTCAGAGTTTTTTAATTCAGTGCTTTTAGCCTCAAGTGACTTTTTTGTGTCTTTGACAGAGTGAAGCAGGGGTTAAAGAGTTCCACATGGTACAGGTGTCAAGCAGTAGCAAGCACTGGCAGCTGCACAAATCCGTGAACATCTCTGAAAACAAAGGTCTGTACCCTTAGCCTCACACTGATTATTATTTGGAGACTTGTGTTAGTCACTTGTGGCGGTGGCGATTGCGGTGGTGGTAACCAAATAAATAAAGATGCAACTTAAAGGAGGAAGTGTTTGTTTTGGCTACAGTATGAAGGGATACAGTCCATCCTTTCAGGGAAGCCATTGGGGTAGGAGCATGGCATGACTTGGTCCCACTGCATCTTTGTCAGGAAGCAGAGAGAGTAGGTAGGAGGTGGGGCTAGGAATAAGACCTCAAGGCCTGCCCGAGTGACCTTCCACCAGCAAGGCACCACTAGCTGTGGACCACTTATTTAAATACACTAGCAATAGGGACATTTCACATTTGAAGAATAGGAATTAGCTAAACATGTGGAAAAATCTATATGTTCAGAGTGCATGGCAGATTCGTGTTTACTGGAGAAAAATTGGTTGTGACTTTAATGTAAATTATGCTGCTAACTCACGTAGACTTTAGTAGCCAGTAAAATAAATCAGCATTTATTTCTTTTTATTTATTTTTGTGTTTGTATCTGTGTGCATTTATTTTCCATAGCACACATGTGGAGGTCAAAGGACAACTTGGAGGAGTCAGTTCTCTCCTTCCTTCATGTCCCAGTATTAAACTCAGGTCATCAGACTTGGTAGTAACCACCTTTACCTATTGAACCATCTTTCTGGCCCTATAAGAACATTTTAAAGCCAGATAAAGTGGTAGGAAATCCACTATGTCAGAAATTTTTATGAGTCATAAATGTGGAGAAGCACTGAAAAATGATTGAAAAATACTGAAAGGGCATGATAAAGTGTAAGACCGTGGGGATACCTAGTACTCCGAAGTTCTAACCTTCCCAACTTAGTGTTTAAGATGTCAAATGTCAAAGACAGATACACACAGAATCATAGAGTCACATATGTTTGTGTATCTTAAGAGTCTGAATTTTAAGCTTTTCAAGTGGTTAATGAATATTCATTTTGTTGAAAAGATAACAGTTTTTTTGTTGTGGTGGTTTGTTTTTTGTTTTTTTGGAGACAAGGCTGTCCTAGAATTTATTGTGTAGGCCAGGCTGGCCTCAAACTCAAGAGATTTGTGTGCATCACCACACCCAACCAAATGAAATCTTTTTTATAATTGTAAGTTGCTTTCTGTTTTGATGAAGGAAGTTTGAATAATGAATTGGGCTTTGCACATGTTATAACCTAAGAAACATTTTTATTTCTAGATGCCAAACTTGCCAGTAGGGAAAAGGGAAAGTTTTGCTTCAAGGCAGTAAGATGTAAACAAAAAGAAGGTAAATTTGTTTTACTTTGATATTTTATTAAATGCCCATTTTATATCTTATAGCAGTAACATGATTAGTTTGTTTTCCTGTGTTTTTATTTAGCTGCTGTACAGTCCTCTGAAAAATACACTTTTGCAGATATCATCTTTGGAAATGAACAGGTATGCAGTGATGTAATTGTCTATTCTGAAAAAACTGTAGCATCACTAATAATCATCTTTGAATAGTGAGCATCTAAATTTTATATACTTTTATAGCCCACCTTTAATCCAAGCATGCTGTATGGACTGTACCACTTCAGTTACATAAAATTAACTTTTGAAAATACCCAGTCATGGAAACACAGTGCTTGGAATTTTAGAAAAGCCAGAATTTCTTGAGGAAACGTTTCTGTTTAGAAAAAGTGACCATTGTGCAGCCATTTTTTTTCTAAGTGGGCCCTCTGTTTTCTAAGTCTACTTAAAAGTCTTTTCTCATGTTGTCATCTTCAAATTTGGGCATATCACATAGTTCTGAGACCTGGAAACATTGGGTAGGTACTTAGGCTGTCTTAGAATTGGAAAGTTTCTGTAAACACTTGATCATAATATTCATGAGTCATCTAGAACAAGTCTTCAAATGTTAAGAAGTGTGCATTGGGGATCTTATTAAGATGCCAGTTCTGGGGGCTGGAGAGGTGGCTCAGAGGTTAAGAGCACTGGCTGCTCTTCCAGAGGTTCTGAGTTCTATTACCAGCAAACACATTGTGACTCACAACCGCCTGTAATGAAATCTGGTACCCTCTTCTGGCATGCAGGAAGAACACTGTATACATAATAATTTAAAGATAAAAAGATGCAGTTCTGGTTTGTCAGGACTGTGGTAGAAACCTAGGTTCTGTGTGGTTGTCAGTTTCTAAGTAATACTACAGACCTTAGTAGCTCAATCTTTAGACCTTGGTTTTGAGCATCCAGGTATAGAGAATTTAATTAGAATAAAGGCTTTTCGTCCCCACTTCTGAAGCCTCATTGTGATCTGCAATAGAGTTTGGGAATATGATTTTTAAAAATTTTTTTGAAGACAGGGTATCATGTAGTCCAGCCTGGCCTCAAACTCCATATATAGCCAAGAATGACCTTGAACTTCTCCTCTTCCTTTCTCTACATCCTGAGTACTGGGATTACAGGCTTATGTCACCATACCTGGTAGTCTTAAAGGTTTATGGCACCGTGTCTGGTGGGATTGCAGCCCTATGGGAGCATATCTGCTAGACCATCTGGCAGGTTTGCAAGCCTATGGCACCATGATTGGTGGGATTGCATGTCTATGGCACCATGTTGGTGAGATTGTAGTTTTATAGCACCCTGTCACCATGTCTGGCTTTCCTTGTGAAGCTGAATGGAGGTTGAACCCAGAGCTTTGTGTATGCTGGACTTTCACTCTGCCACTGAACTATGTCCCTATCCTGGACCATGCTTTAACATGTTGTTTTAATTAATTTTGTATGTGCTCACATACATGTGCTTGTGTGCATGTGTGTGCCATGGTGGATGTGGAAGTCAGAGAAGACCACTTTCTGGAGTCAGTTCTCTTTCCTGCTCGAGTCAAGGGTCTCCCCATGTCTCTGCTGCTGCACTCTTTATGTTTCCAGGCTAGCTGGCCTACAAAGTTTGGACTGCTTCTGCTATGCACCTTCACTTTACCATAAGGATGCTGGAATTAAGATGTGGGTTCTAGACATCCTCTTGAGGTTATCAAACTTGTGTGACAAGCACTTTTACCTTTTGAACCATCTCCCTGCCTTATTCATTTTTAACCAGCTAGCTCTACTGTAATCTGGAGAGGTCATCTAAGGAGCCACCCACTCACTTCATGTTCTTTAATAATTCCAGATATCCCTAAAGTACTGCATTTTTCTCATCAGGAGTTTTCACGTTGCTCATTTTCTATGACAGTATTTGAGGAAGCAGCTAATTAAGGAACATCTCACAACTACAAAGGTCCAATGATTGCAAAGCATGTGTGATTTTAAATGTTAGAATTAGCAGTATTTCAACTCTTCACTTGTATACTTTTATCATTTCTTTCTCTATGTTGTCTTTTTGCTTATTTGTTTATTGTGATGCTGGTGATCCTAGGACTTAAACCTAGGGCCTTTCATATGCTACACAAGCACTCTATCACTAATTTATACCCTAGCCCTCTTTTTTACTTTATACTTTGAGAAGGGTCTCAGTGAGTTGCCTCTACTGGGATTACAGTTTTATGCCATCAGACCTAGTGGGTGACTTTTTATTTTTATTTTAAAATAATTTAAATTCCTACAAGCATCAGTCCGACCCTTAAATTATATTAAATCTGCAATTTTTGTTGTATTTGTTGTTAAATAATATCTTATTTGAGCACCGAAGAAGACAGAAACAAAGACCCTTTTTTTTTTTTTTTGAAGTATCTGATTGAATGACACCACGTACTACAGACTAAGGAGAAAACTGTGGGGATGATATTTTATTAGAAAAAGTTCACCAGAAGAGGAAAAAATGCACTTTTTTTTTGTTTGTTTTTTTAAGTGGTTAGGATGGGTGCTGGTAACTTACCTCTTATATTTTTGGCTGTGAGCCTACCCTTTAACAGCTGAGCCAGCTTTACATATAAATGATACACGCATAGTAATCCATAAAATTGCAAATGTAGAGATTTTACCATGAGAGAGTATTCTATGTTAGGGGAAATCCTATAGACTGGATCTTTTCTCACATTGTTTCTTTCAAGTAAATACAAGGACAGTTTAAGACCAGTGATTATCTGTTACTTCATTAGATGCTGCCTGGATAGTATCCTCATAAGTTTTTATTTAATTCAGCCAGATGCCTCAAAAAGTACTCATGCACAAAATTATTTAACAACTACAATGAAAATGAGTTTTAGTTCTAGGATCTGAATGATGTTTTAGGAGTTAAATGAATGAGTAGCACTTTTGTTTTGTAGAATTGTAGTTTTTCTCCCAGACACTTGGAAAATCATTGCAATATAGACTGTTTTGGTGTAACACCTTTTAAGGTTACGAGTAATTTGCACTAAATCTTTTAGATATTCAAATGACCTTCACATATTCAGCTGCACAGACAAGAAACCAATGAGTGAACTTGTGGGTTTATATATGTCATAGAACTGTACATTTTGGCAGAGAATATTTAAATGAGTTCAGTTTTGACAGGGTATTTAATTAAAACACTTATGTAGACAAGTGATTTTTCTTTCCACAGATAATAAGTTCAGCAAGTCCATGTGCAGATTTCTTTTACCGAAGTTTATCTTCAGAGTTGAAGAAACCACAAGATCCGCTTTCTGCACATCCAGAGAAACATGCAGCAGAGGAAGCTGTGCGGTTGATTCAGAAGTGCAGTGAGGTGGACCTGAGCCTTGTCATATTATGGAAGGTAGTACACTACGTGCTGCCAGCCTCACTTAGAGACATTTAGGTTTTACTTTTCATTTTGAGACAGAGTCTTTGTAGCACAGGCAGACCTCATACTTTGTGTACTCCTGCTTTAGCTTCAGGAGTGCTGGAAATAGAGGTGTATCACACCTGGTCTGAATATCTGCCTTCCCTTCTTCTGTCCTTCCTTTCCTTTGTTGTCTGCTTTGTTTGTTTGTTTTTTAAGACATAGTCTCACTATATAGCCCTGCTAGCCTAGAACTTGCTATATAGAACAGTATGGCTTTGAACTTAGAGGGAGATCCATTTTTACTTGAATTGCAGCTTTGTGCTTCTCTATTTAGATCTAGGTATTTTATTTTCAAACTGGAGAACAATTGTATACTCATATTTTTCTGATTAAAATTTCACTTTCAATATTGAAATTAGTTTATAACTTTTAATAGTTCCATAGTGACTTTTTGAATGTTTTTGTCTAAAGAAAGGAATTCAGTAAAAGCTAATCGCTTTCTTCTGTGAGATAATGTTGTTTCTATGTATCGCCAAGAATATTGTGGACATGCAGGTCAGTGAGAGCAGGTTCCATTAAACTATCATGAGCATCTCCAGGCACTATCAAGAAGGAAACTACTCTGCGAGTCTGTGGGTACTCAATTCCCTGTTCCAACAGCCATGGACTTGTTGCTGTTCGTGTTCATCTTTTTGTGCCTTTCCTCCCTTTTTTTATTTTTACCTTTATTTATTTATTGTTGCTGGAAGGAGTTTATATTTTTTAAACAATGCTGACTTTGCACCTACTTATGAAGCCCTACTTAAATAAATTGCATATGTTAATTATAGAATAAGATTTATGTTAAAATGCCTAGTTGTATGTTTTATGTATTAGCTTGAAATCATAGCTCTTGAATGCCCGTTGATGCATTTAAGGTAAGATTTTGAGTAATATGTGTTCTAATCTGTACTCAGCTGTCAAGTCCACAATCACCTTGACTGGGAAGAAAATTTTACTTTTTAAAAAACAGCCTGCTGATCATATGTGAAAGAGAACTTGAGGTGTATTAAAGAATATGATACAAAGCTTGGTAGTAGTTAGTACTTGGAACTGCATTGATATTGAGTTGAGAAAAATATCTGTAAATTAAAGAGAATTTAAAAATACTTTTTTCCCTTTTTTGGTTTTTATTTTTCTGACAGGATCTCATGTAATCAAGGTTGGCTTTGAAATTCTTATTCTTCCAGTACCTCCCAAGTGCTGGGATTACAGGTGTGTGTTATCACACCTAGCTAGCTACTAAACACTTGTGAAGTCATCTTAATTGTGAGAGATCATGCACAGGAAGGGGAGGATTTGTGAATCAGCACTATTCGGGACCAGACTCATAGCTTGGGCATCAAATGGTTTTATTTTGAGGCAGGGTCTCATATATAGCTCAGGTTGGCCTGGAAATCTATATTTAAAAAATTTCTGACATTGTAAAGGTTAAATCAGCACCAGCAGCTGTTCTGCTACTTACTTCTTGGTTCTGGATTGAGTGAACTCTGGGCTGTCCTGTGCCTTAGGACAGCAGTACTCAAGTATGACCCCCGAATGACAAGCTGTCACCAGTCAGTAAGTACAGAAATTGAAAGTACTCAAGTTTTGAGACTCTTGAATCAAATGAAAATTTGGCTTATTTAAAAAAAGCAAGTCTCTGGGGTTGGTAGCTCACGTCTTTAATCCCAGCACTTGGGAGGCAGAGAGGTAGTTCGAGGCCAGCCTGGTCTACAGAGTGAGTTCCAGGACAGCCACGGCTACACAGAGAAACCCTGTCTCAAAAAACAAAAAAAGTCCAAACAAACAAACAAAAACACAACTAAATCAGAGCTGGAGATATGGGTCAGCAGTTAAGAGCATCGGGCTGCTCTTCCAGAGGACCCAGGTTTGATTCCTAGCACTGACAGGGTGGCTCACAACCCTAGTCCCAGAGCATTCAACATTTTCTGGCTTCCGCAGGTACCAGGCATGCGCGCAAACACAGTGCATAGACATATATGCCAACAAAATATTAATATGCATGAATAAATAAAAACAAAAACTCCAAATAAGTCATTGATAAATATAGAACAGAGTCAAAGTCCAAAGAGAGAAAAAAAATATATAAATTGGGACAAATATTCTAAAATAGATTAATTCAATTTGCTAGTAGAAAAAGGAAACCTTTTTAAAAAGTATATGTAGCCAGATGTGGTGCCATGAACTTGTAATTCTCATATTCAAAAGGCTTAAATTTGATTCCAGCCTGAGCTACATATCAGATTCTACTCTAGCCCGTGATATACAGTGGGACCCTATCTTGGAAGAAAATGACCAAAATCGAAAGAAGTTGTGTGGATTAAAGTGAATATGCTGGTACATACCTGTAATGCTAGCTCTCATGGTGCACAGACAGAATCACAGGGTTGAGGCCATCCTGAAACTTCTCAGGCTGACAAGGCATAGCATTTTCACTCATGAGGTTCACTTTAGTCACCTGAATATTGCCAGTGCAGAAACTTGTGTGTTACTTCTTGGTCTTTAACTGAGATCCCCTGTAAAGAAGCAGTCTTTCTTGGGCCTATGGAGATGACTCAGCAGGTAGAGAGCTTGCAGTGCAAGCATGAGGATGAGGACCTGAGTTCAGACCTATCCCCCAGGTAAAAGTATTGGCCTGTGTCTGTGACCCCGGTGCTGGGCCGGGAGAGGACCCCTGGGAGCAAGCCTGTCGGGGCTCTGGGTTCATCGAGAATCCAGGTGACTCAGGAATCCAGGAGACGTTGAGTTCTGGCTTTTATATGTACCCGCCTACACGTACACGTATACACACTCACACACACACACGAGGCCTGTGTTGTGACACACTTCTTTGAAGTTTGAAAGTCTAGAGAAAACGAGGAAAAATTTAAGATTTATTTCTTTGAAATACATGGGTTGATGGTTTTTTGATTGCATGTGAATGGGTAAATAAAGGTTGAAATGCTGACACAGGATTATTGATAATTGATGGATACTAGGTGTCATATTTTTTTCCCACCGGTAGTTAAGATTGTTACTTTTGGGGTTTCTGCCACGAGTGAAAAGTGACATTTCTTTTGGTTACATTTTCAGGCATACGTTGTAGAAGATAACAAGCAGCTTATTTTAGAAGGCCAGCATCACGTTGTTCTTCGCACTGTTGGGAAAGAAGCCTTTTCACAGTCTCAGAAACAGGTAATGGCAGTTGCTGGGAGGCCGTTCTGAGCCTCCCGTGTATACGTGTGGTTGTATGGTTGTGCTTCCGTTGTACTTCTGATCTTTCTGTGCCATGTCCTCTCACCCCCTCTACCTCCGTCTTCTCTATTCTGAGACAGGGTCTGTTTGCTCTGGCTGGCCTCAAACGTGCAGTCTCTGCATTGGCCTCTGGTGGTGGAGTTAAAGGCATGTGTTGCATGCCTAATTTGTCTAAATATCCTTCTTTGGCTACCATTTATGTCTTTTATCCTAATATGTAGGAATTTTTTTGGTGTTATTTACTTTATGGTGAGGATTGAACCCTGAGCCTCACACATGATAGGCCACACTCTACCTCTAAGCTATACCTTTAACCCTTATTCAGTACAATTTAGAAGTCATGTTGTTTAGATGGCTTGAATGTATTAATAATAGATTTTAAAACTTTTAATTATTTGTGTTCTTTTTATTTTATAAGTGAACATTTTGCCTGCATATATATGTCTGTGCACCATGCGCATGCAGTGCCCAAGAACTGTATATGTGACCACACGCATGCTTGGTGCCCATGGACTATGTCTATGCATGCAGTACCCACAGACTTGGAAAGAGGGCATTGGATCCTGGAAGTGGGGTTATGGATGATTCTGAACTGGGTCCTCTAGAAGAATATTCGGTGCTCTTAACCACTGAGCCATCTCTCCAGCCCCAATAGTGCATTTTTTAAACTTTAAAAATTAAAGGTAGTCTTAAATAGAGAGTCTTTGCAAATCAAAACATATTCTAATCCAAGATTGGAGTCAAGAAAAAGACCCCAGCAGCTGTCCAGAAGCCTGCCTGTCTTTCCTCAGCTTTGTGGTTTCTGAAGTAAACCGTGATATTTGTCTTAGAAATCAAAAGCAGAGTTGCTGTTTTGAATCTGTGCAGATGTCCTATAGGTTTATTGTCACCTTGTCCATGTTATAACTCTTCAATTTTCAATGGACATTTCAGTACAGAAACAACTACTTTCTAATCAAAAGAGCAGACTGATTCCCAGGCTGACGGGGGAGGACTTCAGGGTGAGCTCTAAGACCTTATGGTACCAGAGTGTGAAATGTCCACTGCTTAGGAGAGCATGCTGGGCTGAATTGCTTTATGTTACAGAGTTTTGCTGTTTTTATCCTCGTAAATACTCTGTTCACAGTACACAGTAGAATCAGCTGGATTTTTCAAGAGGCTCTTGTGAAAAGTAGAGATGTCCTTATGATCAGTGTTATATAATTTTTATGCTTCACTTTTTTGTTTTTTATAATTTTAAAATAAAATTTATATTTTTAGTAACTTTTAATAATTTTTTATGAATTTTAAATGTTTTTTATCTTTTAAAAATAATCTTTATTTTCACTTTCCTCCTTTAAGAAAAAACAATTTAGGGGACCTTATGCAGTAGCTCAGGCTGGCCTCAGTTTTGTGTGTAGTTGAGGTTGACCTTGAATTCTTGATTCTCTTGCTTCTACCACTTCAAGTGCTAGGGAAACAAAATATGAGATTATAATGGCACCACTGTGTCTGGTTTATAGGGTGCTGGGGTTTGAACCCGTTCATGCCAGGCAAGCACTGTACCAGCTGAGCTATCTCCAGTACATATTAGCCTTTGAGTAATATATTTGAAATACTAAATCTATGAAATAAATGAATATATTTTGAAAATGGAAATTTTTTATTTATTTGTTAATTCTTGATTCTCAGCTGTTAAAACAGCTGTGGATAGTTGAATATCCACAGCCTAAGTGCTGAGCAGTTTTATTGAATGAGAATCACATCAATCATGAAAATGATTGGTTATGGAACCCAGTGTTACATGTATGAAAGGTATTAAAGTAATTATGTGAGATCATAGAGCTAATGTGTGGAGTGATTAGGTAAACTAGTGTTTATCTCAGGTTATACTGCAGATGAAAATAGCTGCCAATTTAAATAATAGCAAAGAAGAAAAGATACTTCATGATTTAGGTTCTCTTCACTGTTTTTTAAGAGTTTGTACATACTATCACTTATATAAAGCATCATTTCATTATTAGTCTTTATTGTCTATTCTCAGGAGCCGCCAGAAATGGAACTATTAAAGTTTTTCAGGCCAGAAAACACTACAGTTTCCACAAGACCATCAGTAGAACAGCTTTCTAATCTCATTAAAACAAGTCTTCACTACCCGGAATCATTTCATCATCCATTTCATCAAAAAAGGTATGGGGCTTATTTTTGTTAAATTTCCTTATGTACATGTACAGATACCCATTCTTTAAAAATTAACATTATTTCAGTAACAGCATTGACCCACACACCAAAAGAAATTTAAAATAATATTGAGTCTTACATGATTTAACCTTTACTATAATTAGTTTTTGTGTCTGTGTGTGTTTGCGCGTGCATGTGTTACTGAGGATGAGTGTTGCCCCAGCCAATTTTTAGACGTTAAAAATTTTCTATTTAAAGTGTTAAGTTTTTTTCATAAAGTCAAAAACTAGGAGAAAAGATTGTATCATTTTGTTTTAGACACAAATCAAACCTATAGCATGACTAACAGTGGAACTCAGTTTTAGACTATGTCCTTCCCAAGATTTTTTACATCTTTTTATAGAGTGTGTGTGTGTGTGTGTGTGTGTGTGTGTGTGTATGTGTGTATGCCTTCTGTGGCATTCACATGGAGGTCAAAGGACATAGTTCTCTCCTTCTACCACGTAGAGCCCAGGTATGAAACTCAGGTTATCAGACTTGGCAGTAAGCTGAGCCATCTTGCAAACTAACTCCTCCTGGAGTATCTTCAAGTACTAAATATCATAGGGAATGATGTGTAAACAACATTTTTAAAATAGAAAGTTCTAAGCCGGTCGGTGGTGGTGCATGCCTTTTAATCCCAACACTTGGGAGGCAGAGGCAGGTGGATCTCTGTCAGTTTGAGGCCAGCCTGGTCTACAGAGCTAGTTCCAGGACAGGCTCCAAAGCTACAGAGAAACCCTGTCTTGAAAAACCACACACACACAAAAAAAGAGAAAGTTCTAAATCTGATGACACTTCAAAAGGTTGCCCATTTGCAGGTATCAAGGCATAGAGTTTTCTTAGAACCAGTATGTATATAACAATTGATGTTCAAGTTTTAGGGAAGTCACCCTTGGTAGAGATGGGAGAGGGATGTATGTGATAGGACAGAAAAGAAATGAAGAGTGAGCCGAGGAGAAAAGCACATCTTCAGAAGGCTGGAAAAGAGCAGCTAAAGCAGGAAGACCAAGATGGAGGTGATGTCTCAGCAGTGGGCAGTTGGAGGGAGGAAAGGGCTGACAGCTAAGTGCTCCAGAAAGGTCTAGTAGTAGCCAGTGGGCCGCGATGTTAATTGCTCTGAGGACTGGATGGGCAGCAGGGCAAGAGGGGATGTGCAAATATCTGCATTTCTTCTTTCTAGGAGCATTTTAATAAGGTGTGAGTAATTTAGCATTTGAGGATTAGATGGGACCTGAATAGTCTAAGTTCCTGGGGCTTCACTTTGGCTTGTTACATACACATTTGTAATTTAAATAAAGGAGAGGCTGCAAACTAGAAACCTGCTCTCTGGAGCATAGAGCCAGCACAACCTAAGCCACATATGTATGCCAGGAAAACACTTTACTTAACAGTATTCCTTATATAAAGTGTACATTCTGATATTTAGTATGGAGAGATTATATTAATGTATTTTATTTACAAAGTAAGTTACCCTAGAATGATTTTGTGGACTCATTTTGTTTGTTTTTTTCTTACTTGAATTTGATTTTAAACTTGTGTTCTGTTAAGTATTTTTGTGTTATTTTTAAGAAACTAGTTTCTAAGAAGAAAGTGTATGACTAATGGCTTTGTTTATCTTTGTTCCACAGCCTTTGCTTAGTACCAGTCACCCTTTTACTTTCTAATTGTTCTAAGGCTGATGTGGATGTAATAGTTGATCTGCGGCATAAAACAACAAGGTAAGAATTTATTTTATGAGAGGCTGTTTAGTAGCCCAAAGTTTAGTATTATTTAAAGCATTTCAGTGTTTTGAAATTATGCAAATCATTGCCTAACATGGATAAAGTTCACCCAAGCAGTGTTAGATTTGTTTATATAGTGTCAGAGAGGTGTTACAGAGCTATTAAATATCAAAAAATTTTTCCCCCGACTTGAAAATAATACTTAATAAAAGAGTCTAGATTATATTGCAATACCCAATACTCCTAGAGCCAGCAGGTTTGTCTCGGGCATTTTTGTATTAGGAAGTAAATCTCAGGCTGGAGAAATAAGTTCCGTGGTCAGTTACACTTGCTGCTCTTGTAGAGGATCTGTGTTTGGTTCCCAGCATCTCTATGGTGCCTTACAACCGTCTGTAACTCCAGTTCCAAGGGATCCGATATCTTCTTCTGGCTCTGCAGGTCCCAGGTACACACATGATTCAATTACACACATGCAGGCAGTGTATCCATACACATAAAGATAAGTAAATAAATCTTCAAAAACACAAAAGAAAAGTCATATTAAACATATGCTTAATGTTTTCATATTGCACCCTAGATGGTGCCTTAAAATCCAAGCACATAGTAGCCTGTATGTCTGCATATCACAAAATCATTGAGTTGTGCTATGTTGTTGAGCACTAGATTGTTCCTACTTTCTAGTTTTACAACATTTAATATTATGGGCATTCTTTTACACACAGTTATTTTTTGTATGTGGATAACAGAGGTTAACAGCTCAGTTTCAAATCAGGTTCCATTGTTTACTAGATGCCATTATGGGCATTAAATGAAATAATCTACTTTTAGCATTGTTCCTAGAAAGTAGTAATAACTGTTAACGTGGTTGATTGTTATAGTAATAATGTTATTAATAATAGTTCATTTCAGAAACAATTCCTAGAAATAAAAGGATTTGATGAAAGAGAGATGTAAGACTTTAGAGGGAAAAAAACATAAAAAAAAAATTGACAACTTACCGTTTCCTTTCTCCGTTAGTCCAGAGGCATTGGACACTCATGGATCATTCACATGGCTTGGACAGACACAGTATAAACTCCAGCTGAAAAGTGAAGAGTCGCGCAGTTTGCAACTGAAAGCATGCTTTGTTCATACTGGTGTTTATAACCTTGGGACTCCAAGGGTATTCGCCAAGTTATCGCACCAGGTTACAGAATTTGAAACAAGTCAGCAGAACTCCATGCCTGCTCTGATTATCATTAATAACGCGTGACAGAAAGAGTCTGACTCTGTGGAATTAGTTTTACAGCAGCGTTTGAAATACCTTCTTGTTAAGGAGTTCTCTGATCACTGCAATACTGGGACTTGGCATTTAGCTGACACACAGTACACTGGACTGAGAATAGAATTCCATTTTTTTTTCTTTTAAAACTGGTAATAATGTCCATGTTCATAATACAGAATTTCAACATATCCATACACTTTAACAAGCTGTGTCTTAAAAAAAAGTCGAAGTCTGCTGTTGCAGCTTGTGGAATGGATGTGACTCTGAGGAGATGGTTTTGAGGAAGGGAAGACCTTGCTGGCAATACTGCCATTAAGCCATTCGTGTGCAGTTCCCAGCTGTACTGTGAAGTTCTCTAGAGTGTTAAATACCGGTTTTCCTGCCTTGCCTCATGCAGTTCTGTAAAATCAGTTTTGAACTTTGGTTATGGGCATTTGCATTTCAGTCTGGTATCCCAATGGCTTATATATAACTGTAAAAAGAAAAGCTTTTCTGATGCTTTGAACATAGTTTTGGAAGGAATTTGACTTTATTCCCTTGCTCATCTCTGACTGTCACACTATTTCACAATAAGATTTTTGTCATTAAATCACATTCTTTATTATATAACTTTAACAATTAAGTTGATCTGTTTAAAATATAAATCTACTCAAGTTAAAAATAAGCTTTTCAAAAATGTATTATATTTATAACAAATTTACTGTAAATAGAATAAAGACATACTATTCACTGTATAAATTTATTAGATGCTTTTTTTAAAACCTGGTTTTGTGAGGACTTAATATATTCTTTATTTAAAATAAATGCCACCTGTGTACAGTAGGCACCAGCCTAGTTTCCTGTGAAAGCTTCATCGCCATTGTTCACAAATGAAGCATGGCCTTTGCTCTTGAAGAGCAAATGAAGTTTTTCTTTGCACATGTCCTGTCTGGTGCTGTATTCAGGTCTGCATGGGCTGGCCCCATCCCAGTGGGGAGTCATCATTGCCTCCTATACCTACTGTTCACAACTGCATAGGCGCTGGTCACAGACTTCCTGAAGGAAGAAGTACAGCTTCTGAACTGAACAGGAAATCGCTCCCTAAAACAGTACCCAATTAGTTCTTACTGGTGATCAAAATCCAGAGCTGGGAGATTGGCGTTATGGGGACTACTGTGTCCAGAACCTGTTCCCTTCTGAAATAGCAGTCTAGAGACAGGCACAGATTTAATGTGCTTAGAAGATAAGATGTGTAAGTCAGGAAAAATTATGTAAATTGAAGCAAGCAGAGAAAAAGGTGAAGTAGGGGAAAGGTAACAGAACTGCTGACATGGTTGAGTCTGGAGAAAGAAGAGGAAGAACATAGACAGTGTTAAGAGGACCTCACAGCTTTCCAGATGATTGTCAACTCATGGTACTTCTGTCTGAACAACAGTCTCGCCAGAAGCAGAGGTATTTCCTCCCTCCCCAACAGCCTGCAGTACTGGAGCTGTCGTTCAGGACCTCATGCGCTCAGACAAGTCAGCCCAGTTCCAGAAGAGCAGCAGTGCTTAAACCAATATAATGACTTCAGAGCAATGAAAGAAACCAGTGGAATATCCGAAAGGGTTGAGTGGTGTGTTGTTTTATTTTTTGAGGCTGGTCTTATGTATCTCAGATTGGCCCTGAACTTAATATATTGCCAAGAATGACCTTTAATTTTTTTTAATTTGTTTTGGTTTTTCAAGGCAGGGTTTCTCTGTGTAGCCCTGACTGTCCTGGAACTTGCACTGTAGACCAGGCTGGCCTTGAACTCACAGAGATCTGCCTGCTTCTGCCTCTGGAGTGCTGGGATTAAAGGTGTGCACCACCACTGGCCGATAACCTTTAAATTTTGATCCTCTGTCTCTACCTTCCAGGTGCTGGTATTACAGGCACGTATCACTGCACCCTGTTTCTGCAGTGCTATGTCTGGTACAAGGGGTACAACAGTTGTCATAAATAAGAGACTAAAAGCACAACTGGTTTACCTGGCAGGAGTTTAAAGTCCCCAGTACTATCCCAGTCTTGTGTAGGGAAAGAGTTACACTAAATATAGCATGTGTTGAGAAAGCATTGCAAAGCCAAAACTGAGCCACACCACAACCCTAAGCTACAGTTTTAAACTCAGCAAAAATATACCCTTGCAGAAAGGGAATTGAAGCATATTTTCAGACTAATCCCGAGCATTCAGTTCAGGTGGCCATAAGCTATTGGCAGCTGCCCAAATTTCCTCATTCATTCTCCATATATGTATATGATCCCACAGTAAAAGCAGTGGAGCCAAACCTAGTCCTTGATTCCAGTGTAGCTAGGAAGAGGGTACCACCAACTCCAAACTTTCCAGTAGTGAGAATTCAGTGCATAACTCCAATGAACTTCTACTTGGAGCCTTTATAGAGTCTGTAGGTGTAGACAGCAGGAATGTAGACAAACTAAAAAGGAGAGAGGTGAAGGCTGGCCTGTTGTCACTCCAGAGAAATGACCCTGGTGTATTTGGGGGACTCAAGCAAGATGAGAGAAAGCAGACAGTGCTGGGTCAGAGGATTTCTTTCTTTTCAAGGTTTTACCATAGCCAAGGGATTCTTGAAACCAATCACATCCACAGGAGGGCACTAGAGTGCAGTTGTGTGTCAGTGCTGTCATTAACTTGCCCTTAAAACTGAAATTAAGTGTTGTAAGAGTTGACATTTGAGGGGAAAGGTGGGTGGCTTTTGCTTTCTAAAGATTTTTATTCAACACATTTTTGTGGATGTATGCAGCGTGTGTGCAGGTATCCTCAGAGGCCAGAGCAACCAGGGTCTTGCACCAATTTATTCATTCGTTCATTCATTTTTGAGACAGGGTCTCATGGAGCTGACTCTGGCCCCCAGCTTGCTGAGGATGACTTTACACTTCTGATGCTTCTGCCTTCTGGGTATTGGGATTACAGGTGTGTGCCTCCATGCCTGGTTTTATTTGGTGCTTGGGATGGAACCCAGTGTGTCTAGATAGATAGATAGATAGATAGATAGATAGATAGATAGATAGATAGATAGATAGATAGATAGATAGATAGATAGATAGATAGATAGATAGATAGGGCATCATGGTTTTCAACACCACTGTTTTTAATACAGTACTCAAACTGAGGATTGCAGTCACTGACAGTTTCCCTTTGACTTGCTAGAGGTCATCTTTTAAAACCTTTAAATTACACTTTAATTAATTGTGTGTGTTTGTGTATGCACATGCACACCCATGTACCATGGTGTGCTTGTGGAAATTAGGACAACACATGAGAGTTGGTTTTCTACTTCCACCATGTGGGTTATGGAATCAAACGTAACTTGATCGCAGGTGTGGCAGCCATCGCCTTTATCAGCTGAACCTTCTCTCCAGCCTCTCGTCTCTTCCTTTTTAATATAAATTCTTTAGCCAGTCTCCCCTGTCCATCATCTAAGGATGTTCACCTCGCCCTATGATTCTATTCTCACTGTCTGTGTGACAGTTTCTAGCTTCCGCAGGTACCTCTGCCCACTGGGCAGGCAGCAGGCTTATCTTCAGCATCGTTCCCCATGATACTTTGTACCAGCCATAAGCCAACCCCATGCACTTTAAGGTCCCAGAGAGATCCAATAATAGAAGTTTGGCAGTGAACCAGAATTAAATGAAGACTTGGTAAGAAAAACTAGGTGTGAGTCTGTTTAAAGGAAATGAAATATCTCAAATAGAACAATTTTCAAGATTAAATAAGCTATTTCTGTCAACCCATTTATCCCAGAAGGCTTTCCCCAGCTTATTGGAGTGAAGCAATTTGAACTGTATGTTATAAAATATTTGTAGCATATCATAATATGCCACAAGCAACCTTCTGGCCTCCACACAGAACAAGATGCCAGCTTTGTAACATTGGACAGGAGTCATCTAACTCTTTCTTTCTTGAGGTGCATCTGTGTTCCTGAAGGCAATCAGAAAACAAAGGTTGGGTGATGCTCCTAATTGTTTCCCCAGGGAGACAGGTATGTTCCCTAAGGCTACCCTTGGGCATTTAGGAAACTGTCTGGAGGAATATTGAGAGTGGCAAAAACACTTTGAGAATGTACTTCTGGAAAGTCACCCAAGAGAATAATCTTAAGTGATGTGAAGAAATTGTCAAGACTTTGGCCAAGTGCCAGGGAAGATGGGCAGAGTTTGAAAGCGCTGGTGTAGTGTTGCAGGCAGGTCCAGGTGGTATTAGTATTCCACACCTGACAATCTTCAGGTAGAGGCGCTTGTTCTGCAATCTGCATGTCTTCAAATGAACGACAAAGCAATTCCAGAGTTCCTAACCCATCTGTAACTTCAGTTCTAGGGGCATCCGAAGCCCTGTCCTGGCCTCCGCAGGCACTGCATGCACGTGGTGCAAACAAATTCATGCAGGCGCGCACACAAACACATAAATTCAAACCTTTAAACGTTATTTTTATGGGTCACTGAATAAATTTATCCATATAAAAGATGTCTATCACATATATGCATACACATGTACATGGCATTTTCTAAGTTACAAATGAAAAATATACAACTTTAATTCCCAATAATGCTATCCCCTAGTTGATATAAAATTCAGAATTTAATTTCTTAAGGTAAGCTTTTTCTTTTAAAAGTTGTATCCTTACATTATTCCACCCTAGGTTTTGTTTGTTTTTGTTCTCAAGGAAGAGTTGAAAATACAACAAAATGGGCTGGAGAGAGGGCTCAGTGGTTAAAAATACTGGCTGCTATTCCAGAGGACCTGGGTTCAATTTCCAGCATCCACACAGTGGCTTACAGCCATCTATAACAGAATCTTTTTCTGACCTGCATGTGGTGCATACACAGACTTGCAGGCAAAACACATGCACATAAAATAAAAACAAATGAACTAGAAAATAGACTAGGAGTGTTGCTAAGTGCTGGAGTGTGTGCCAAGCAGGTGCAAGGCTCTGGGTCTGATCCCCAACACCCATGCAACCCCCAGCTACAAAAAGGAAAAAGCTGGGGTATTTCTCTCATAAATGAGAGGCTAAAGGCAATGCTAGTTGGCAAAAGTTTCCAATCCTTGTAATGCCACCCAGTCTCTCACAGGGAAGGAACTACGCTAAAAATAGAACGTTTTGAAAAAGCATATAAAGCCAAATAGTGAATAAGAAAGAAATAACAAGCTGTGAGCCAGGTGTCAGCTCCCCAAATAGAAAGCTCCTGTGAGTATATGGGTGCTGGGACCCGAACCAGGTTGTCTTCAGGAGCTGTGAGTGCTCTAAATCATGGAGCCCGCTCTCCAGCCCCAGCAGTAATTTTTTAAATTAGAATTTCAGTTAATATACAAAAAATGGGTTTCGTTGGAAATAGATGTTTTGAAATTAAAACTGCAGTCTTTAAAACCTTGTCTTAATTTACTTGCTTCGAACTGGTTACAAATGAAGGTCTGCAACTTTATTTAAATTAAATTCAAATTTTCACCTGTTAAACTCTCTAAATACGCAAAATGGATTGCTGTGGTCATTTCGTTAAGTCCAACTGATGCAGAAGGGCTGTAGTCAGAACAAGATGGGCTGCTCCCCTCAAGAGCTTTCAGAATGTGTCAGTTACCTCCCCGCATTCCCAAACTACTTGTAGTACACAATTCCAAAGCCTCGGCTTCCCGGAAATGTGTTTCTTTAATCAAAAAGCAAAGAGGAGATGAGTTTATTGTATAAATTAATTTATAATATATGTATAAGGGGTAGATTGGAGCCTAGAGGGTATCTGCTGAGGTGTCCAGGTTCTTGTATTCTAGGACCAAGAATTGGACCAGGGCCATGTGGATAGTTCCAGAAATAGAGATAGTTTATCGAGCCAAGAATGGAAGCAGGCTGAAGGACCGAAACAGGTAGGAGCTGTAATGACCTCCAACATGGACGAAGGTAAGCCCATGCGGGCCATCTGCATAGCATCCAAGTTTTCCTGTTTGGAAATCTAAGGGTTTTTCTACATGTGTTCTGTTTCATTACATGCAGCTCGAGGTGTGGGTGTTGGTCCGTCCTCTGCTATTGGTTTCTGTGCCAGTCTCTGGTGCCTGTTCCCTGTCCTAGTCTCTGCCACAAAGGACTCTTCTGATGAGCACTTTTTGGTTTATCCTTATTGTTAGCCTTTTTTTTTTTTTAAATATAGGGTCTCACTGTAAAGCCTTGGCTAGCCTGGAACTCACAGCAATCCTCCTGCTTTGGCCTTCCACGTGCTGGTTCTATAGGCTTGTGTCACATGGCTAGCTTCTGGTGAGTTTCTTTTCTTAAAAAAGGATTTTTATACGTATGAATGTTTTGCCTACATGTATATATGTGTGCCATCTGTGTGTCTAGGCCTGTGGAGGCTGGAAAAGAGTCAGATTCCCTAGAACTGGAGTTATGGATGGTTGTGAGCCACTATGTGAGTACTTGGAACCAAACCCAGGTCCTCTGCAAGAGCAACAAATGCTTTAGACCACTGAACCATCTCTCCAGCCTGTCTAGTGAGCTATGTAAACTCTAGAATCGGTGCTGAAGAGACAGCTTAATGGTTAAAAGCATGTGATGCTCTTATAGAAGACCTGAATTCAGCTCCTAGCACCTACAGCGGGTCGCCTACCAGCCTCCTGTAACTCCAGTTTGAGGAGATTCAAGGCCTTCTGGACTTCAGAGGCCCCTGTACTACATGTGCACACACAGAGAGAGGGTGGGAGGAGCTTATAACTCATTAGTGATTAACTCTGAGTCATCAATAATGAACCAGTGTGCATTAACGAAAGAAATCAAAGCATTTCCCTTTGGAATCATTTAACCAAGAGCAAGTCCAAATTTGAATTCTCTACTTCGTGCTCCCTGTGTCTTCCGTCCTCAGTTGTATGAGTCTGAACCTGTCCATCCTTATGCGATTCTGTTGTGTGAGTTGTGTCTGTCTCTAGCAAAGGGGTTATTGAGCAGCACAGAAACATCACATGGGGAAGGAATGAGATACAGAAATCTTCAGCAGAGTTTTACAAGGTTTTGTCACTGGCTCCAACTGACCAGATAACAGACCTCATTGATTGTCACCCAGTAACTATAAATTCTTGCTTTCAACCTTTATAGTAGATTTTAGGAAGTCGCTTTCAATGTCTGTGTTTTCTGCTTTCAGCAAATGACACACATGCATTATCTGGGTCAGGGGCATGGAAGAGTACGTAACAAGATCACAGCTGTGCATTAGCTTAGGTTGTAAAAGTTGACTGCATGGGAAATCCAAGGCAGGTAAGGTTGGTAGTTGCTGTGTTCTCTTAGAGGCTGGATAAACAAATAGTTTGAGTACACAGTAGACTAGCAGTCTTAAGTGACCACAGGGTGTATTATTAACCCTGGCTGTGAAGTCCAGCAAAAATTCCAGTCTTAGGATATAAGAGATATTTTTAGGGTATTGCATCGCTGAGGGAGTTATCTTAATTAAAATTAAACTGTAGAATCATGACTTTTGGGGGAATTTGATCCATTAGGTCTGGACTGGTTCCCCTAGGATTTGTTTATAAGAAATTTCCAGGTTATTCTGAAATCCTGCTTTCGATGGCTGTGTTGGTGCCAGGCAAGTGTGCACTGCAGGTCTAGTCATTTTAGTTCCTAACTATGGGGTCAATCACCCGAGGAATTTGGCAGCTTCTCTGAGAAGAGGGTGGTGCCCACGTGGCTTTATCCCCCCAAACACCATGTCAGAAACAGGTGGTGAATTTGATGAACAGAGTAAAGCGAGCTGAGTGTCAGAGTTGACTCATAGAGCAGCAAAGTTGGCCTTCCTTGTGGTTTTGACACTTTGGCCACATTCTTTAATCTCTGTCTCTCATTTTCTGTTGAGTAGCCTACTTCTCTGCCACTATTAAATCCACAGCTAACTCCACCGTATGTTCACAGGGATCAAACCTATGTAACACACTCTCACAGGGCAAACAGAAGGAGTCATGTCATTTAAAAATAGTACATGTGGAACTGGGCATGCATGGTGGCACATGCTGAAATCCCAGCACTTGGAAGGTCAAGGCTAGAGGATCAGCATGGGGTCATCCTTGGTTACGTAGTCAGTTTGAGGCCAGCCTGGACTACATGAAACTCCTCAAAAAAAAAAAAATCTTGATCCTCTAGGTATTTACCACCAGATTCATTGAGATTCCCTTGGGAGGTAGAAGAGATAATTCATTTCCAAGGTGATTTTTAAATTTTTTGTTTCTCTTTGACTTGGTGATTTCTGTAGACTATTGAGAGAGGGAGAATAATGTATTCATTACTGTGGTGTGGAAGACCTGTTTGCAAGGTGCTGACCAAATAGACCCTATAGTATAGGCCGCCAGCTGCTGCTCCTGTGTCCCAGGCGGTAAGCTGGTGTGCTCTGCGTGGTGTCTAATGCTTGATGTTTTCCTAAAGGAAAACATGTGCTGGGTGGATTTGGGCTTGTTTGTCTATTTATTTTTGAGACAAGTTCTCACTGTGTAGCTCTGGCTGTCCTAGAACTTACTATATAGACCAGGCTGGCCTCAAATCCACAGAGATCTACATGTCTCTGCCTCCCAAGTGCTGGGATTAAAGGTGTGTGCTGCTACATCTGACACAGGTGTTTTTTTTTTTTAAGTTACCTTTACTTACTTATTTATCTATTTATTTATTTGTTGGGACACACACATACACACATACATACATACATACCCCTTGCAATTATGGGGTTCAGAGGACAGTTTGCCAGAGTCAATTCTCTTCTTCCACCATATGGGAACTGAACTCAGATCGTCAGGCTTGGCAACAAGTACCTTTACCCACAGAACCATCTTGTCAGACCTTGTTTTAGTTTTGGAAAGAGTGTCTCACTGCATATCCCTGGGTGAGCCTTAGCCTCACAATTGATGAGATTGTAAATGTGAGCTACTTACCAAACCCGACTTTTGTTTTTAATTTATGCATGTACATGTGTGTGTTAGGAAGCTAAATCTCACTACCTATCCCAGGCCCCAGACCTCTAGGCTCCAGCAAGTCCCTGCCTGAGTCTACTGTGAGGCGGTAGTATAGTCAGACACCACTGCACCCTCTGGGATTTGGCGTTGAGTGAGGAATTCATTCTTAGCCTTCTGCTTGCAAGTAAGAAACCCTAATCAAGTCTAAGCAGAGGTTACTGGACACCTGGCTATTCCAAACCTCTTCTCCCCCCCCCATCAAAACTACATCTATTTAAGATTTTTCATACATTCCTTTTCCATGTTAGTATTTCTATATGACTTACTTAGATGGCTCTAGATAATAGTCTGTGTTAGTCCTTAACTCTACAGGAGTCTATATACAGGGTCTAGATAGCTGATGTGTTCCTCACTACATCCACGAACCCCAGGCATGGACCTGAACACAAGCTGAACGCCCCTCATAAGAGAAGTCATTGCTTGGTTGTTCAGCTAAAGTTTCTGGGCTCGTTTAATGAGTAGCAGTCAAGCCAAAATGGGTGGCTTGTGCCAAAACATCATACCCCTCTCTTCTCTCCTGTGGGCCCAGGTATGAACCTGCAGGCACTTAATGCTCCTACATTGCACAACGGCTTTTCCTTAGCAGCTTTTGCTCTAATTGTTTCACAGTATTTGTACTGCACCCATTGGATTTTTCACTTTCTGACAAATCTAAATCCCCAATCCCACTAGTGGCCTTGAAAATTTACCGCTCAGACAAGGTGACATATATGGTACACTACCCGGAAGGTACACTTGTACCTCCAGGGGTAATTCTCTAATAAAAAGAGAAGAGCAAGAAATGACTGACAGGTGAATGTATATAAACCAGGAACTGTGCTAGACAATGTGCATGTTTTCATTTATACATTAAATAAAATATATGGCACAGTAAACATTCAAAATCTCAAAGAAGACTAATGCATCAATTTTTGTTCTTAGAGCATTTTTATTTTACTAGAACAAATAAGTACATTTAGATCCATCTCACCTATGAAAGTGCTCGGAGAAACTTAAAATCTTTCAGTCCTTCATTTTAGACAATAAAATGCAAAACATGATAATGGTATTTTACTGGAAACTTCTCAGAATAGCAATGATTTCCTCCCATAAACCAGCGACTCACTTAATATCACAGATAAATTCCCGTTAAGCAATCTGAGGGCAGCTCCTGACGGGCACGGACAAGGCTCGGCCTGTGACAAACTATGGTTCAGACTGATTGGAGGGAGTGGAGAGCATGAAAACTTAGAGTCATCTGCAGTGGAGCGAGCTCAAACCTGCCTCTAAAATTAAGCGTAGCCTTGACACAGAGCACCCCAGTGTATCACTGTACAGTGACAGGTATAACACCTAAGGAAACGGGGCCCCTGGTGTGGCTCCCCACAATGAAGGAGACCCTTTCAGCTTTGTCCTTCAGCTTTTTCACTGGCCCTTAGCACAAACTCCTGTGGTTGTCTGCGTTGTAACGGTAAGACTGTTCTGGACCATCCACCTAGATTAAAGACTCTTTGAGAACAGAGGTTGAATCCAATTCTGCTGTATATGCCTGGCCCAGCATCTTGCACACAGCAATGATACATAAAACAGAATTTAATTGTTTGGCATTTTTTCATTTAGCAAATATTTATTGAGTTGCTACTGTATGGCAGACATCGTTCTAGATTGTGGGGAGTTGGCATCAGGTAAAGCAGATGGGGAATCAGATTTCATGTGGTCCAGTGTCAGCGTGAATGACTTGTCAACTTATATAAAGAAACATAATTCAGAAGACAGTGTTAGGGACTTGAGACGTAGGCTATAGACCAACTGCTCTAATAAGCCGAACACCTGTCTGTGTGCATGCATGAAGCTGCTTGCTTAGGATATCTCATTATGTCTTTTCCTCCAATATTTTACTAAGAAAAGTTATTGAATATTTAGAAAACATGAAAAAATACAGTAAAGCTACAAACCTACTGTTAGGTTCTACTACAAACATTTTTTATCCTTCCATCCTCGGTAGTCCTGTCGCCATCTTGCTTTTCAATTCATTACAAAATAAAGCCATTAGAGTACTTTACTTTAATACTTGGGAATACATCTCAATTCCCCCAGCCCCTGCTTCACTTTCCTTTTAATAAAATGAAGTGGACTCTGTATTTTACGTTTATTTTATTTATGTATGGGTGCATGCATGTCACAGTGGTCAGGAATTGGTTCTGTTATTCTATGTGAGTTTCAGGGATTGAACTCAGGTCATCAGGATTGGCAGCAGACACCTTCACTGATATTTAAATTTGGCTAATGCTTGTACCACATAGCCCAAATTTCTATTGCGCTATGGTAGTTATCGTCATCCCTGGAAGTGTCCCCATGTCCTGACTCATCAACCCCTGGCCCTTCTGTCCTAAGGACAATCACTGTCAGATTGGTTTCTATCCTAGATTCATTGCGGTTACATTCTAGGACTGAATATAAACAGAACCATACATGGTGCTTTATGTGGTTAAGATTCATACAGGTCATTATTGCCTGCACACACAGGTGAAAGCCCAGTGACTTTCAACCAAGGGACATTTAACAATGTCGAGAAGCACTTGGGGTTGTCACAACTGAGAGGTTACTGCTGGCATCTACTCTTTAGAGGCTGGAGTCTCTGGGTGTGGGGATGCACCCATAGTTCTAATACTTGAGTGGAAGCAGGGAACAGGAACCAAAGGGGACATCTCTGACTACATAGTGAGCTCAAAGTTAGTCTGAGCTACACGAGACTGTCTCACACCTCCCTCCAGAGACCAGAGATGCTGTTAAATTGTTTATAATGTGCAAATTAGATTTCCTTTTACCCCAAATCGCCACCACCATCATCCCTGTCATGAACATCACTACAAAGAATTATCCAGTTCTGTCCATAGTACAGAGGCTAAAAAGCACAGGTGTGAAGCATTATCAGTGTCTTTGCACCCAACAGCTGTTATTGCCAGCCATAATTTATTAAATATGGATCTTTGACTAATTTTAGACTTAGAATGTTTTTTCAATTTTTAAAAAAGGACAGCATTTTTAACCCTGCCCCACTTTTTTTTTTTTATGGTCCTTGATCCCAGAGAAGGTTCTGGTTGTCACCTAGTTTTATCTGTCCCCTTCAGGAACAATATTCCAAGAACAGAAATAAGATGAAAGAGGCAGGCACTCAGAAATAGTCTGTTGCACTTTTCAAACAAAAGTTATTGCCTATGATAAAGAGAAAATGAGATTTGTAGAGATGCACTGGAGAAAACTTACATTAAATGTCTCATAAATGTAATGACTGCTGTTTTGAGCTGCCTGTCAAGATTGCCTCCAGGCTAAGTTTCTTGTTTCAGTGAGAGCAGTGATTAGCATCAGCTAGCATCCAGATAGCTGCCAGTCACCTTCGAACGGACAGAGCAGGCGACTGCTCTCCTAGCTCAACTGTGAGCTGGCCAGATGACCTAGTGGTAAAGACGCCTGAGTTCAACCCTCAGGACCCGCACAGGAGGAGGGGAGAACTGATTCCTGCAAGCAGTTGCGTGACCCTCTGCACAATATGTCAATATTCATTTTAATCTAGATATTGGAAGATTGTAAATCATCATTGGTGATGTTTTCCAAACTTCTGGAGAATTCTCTCAGTCCCCAGTATCTGTTTCACACCAAATAAGAGTCTGCCTGAAGCCCGAGAGCTCATGTGAGCATGTGAAAGAAGGGATGCTTGGGATAGAAGTGAGACGGGTGCACTGTGGAAATCCTCAACTTTGGGTGCTCAGAAGAGGAAATGCTCCTGCAGTGGAGTGGGGCATGTGGTATTACAGAGAAAGGGGAAGGAGAGAAAGGGAGAGAAGATGGAGGGGGAAGGGAGAAGAAGGAGGGGGGAAGACAGTGGTGTCGTACCAGACAGGTTCTTTCAACTGCTTTGCTTGACAATAGCACAGGCCAGCTGGGCGGTGGTAATCCTAGGACTTGGGAGGCAGAGGCAGGCAGATCTCTGTGAGTTCAAGGCCAGCCTGGTCTACAGAGCGAGTTCTAGGACAGCCAGGGCTACACAAAAACCTTGTCTCGAAAAATGTAGAAGCCCAAAAATGTGGGCCTATTCCATTTTGGATGAAGGTCAGAGAGTTTGAGGTTGTTCAAAGTTATTGACAACAACTGTGGCTACACACCCTGACCTAGGGTGTCATTACTTGGTTTTTGGACTTTAAGGTGGTCCATAGAGATGGATCCTCTCCACCCTGACCAAAGGTCAGAGAATTCAGGCATACTTCTGCTCCTTCTTTCTTTCTTTCTTTTTTTTGATTTTTTGAGACAGGGTTTCTCTGTGGCTTTGGAGCCTGTCCTGGAACTAGCTCTGTAGACCAGGCTGTCTCGAACTCACAGAGATCCGCCTGCCTCTGCCTTCCAAGTGCTGGGATTAAAGGCGTGCGCCACCACCGCCCGGCATGCTCCTTCTTTTAAATTAGGAAGTTTGACCTGCAGAGTGACTGCCTTCAGGAGAGTTGGTCTAGGGTGGATTCACTGCCTAAGCAGAATGCTTTTCTCATGAATTATGGCTTGATGTCTCAAAGTATTGAAGCAAATAACTGTTCTAGTTGTTCTTTGTATCATATTAAAGTAGTCTTTGTCTTTTCCCCTCTTTTTATATTGGGGTATAAAAATGTATGGAAAATTAAACATGGCAGACTCAGAACTCAGGAACTCAGGACTCAGAACTCAGTATGCAGGAGACTGTGTAGCCCTCCCCATACTATCTTACATCTCTGTTCCTCCTACCTAACATTTCTAATACCCATGCCCCTACCTTGGAATGTATGTACCGAACCAAACCGAACCGAACTGCAGCTAGGACCACGGTAAAAGTCACCCCCAAAAGGTAGCTTCCTACAGAAAAACAAAAACAAGTAAACAATAAAAGCACAGGCTATTAATTGTCCTTAGTTCATACACGTTACCCATCCAAGTATCACTGACAATCAGGAACTAAGCATTCCCTATCAATAATTACTACTCTAGTGACATTATGTGTCTTCAAGGGACTAAGCTGAAGAGGTTAAAGGTTAAATCATGAGGCAAAGGACTTCATGGGGGCATGTCCACCATGCTTGATGGGAGTTTAAGGCCTTGTTCATTTGTTTATACTTCTAACATACATATAGATCACAGTATCTCATGAAAATGTAAAAACTTATTTTAAATAATTTAGCACCAGTTGGCATTTTACAAAGATTTCTCTGTGTTTGTGTGTGAGTACACATGTCTATGTGGGTGCATGCACCTGTGCTTGTGTGCAGAGGCCAGAAGAGGGGATCAGGGGTCCTCCTCTGCCCCTCCTTGCCAGTCCCTTTGAAGCAGGGTCTCTCACTCAACCTGGGTTCATGTTCCCAGTAATCTCCCTGCCTCCGTCTCAGAGAGCTAGAATAGCAGACATACAAGATGCCCGACTAGTTGTGTTGGTGCTAGGATCTGAACTCTGGCCTTCATGGTTATGTAACAAGCTCTCAATCACTGAGCTATCTCCCCAGCCCCGTGATTGGCATTTTCACAAAAGAACCTTTATTATTTCCAGTTAACAGTATATAACAGGAGGCAAAAGGGCAAGGAACAAAGACCAAAGTCACCCCACACAAGCAGCTCGCCTGGATCTGCTCAAGCCGTGTGTGTGTGTGCTTTCCCAAACACTAACCAAACCCCCACACTGTGTGGTATTCTGGTAACCCATAACATACCACACCCACTCAATCTGTTAGGAAAATTATAAGCCTGCCTTCCTTGGGGACAGAATTTTCACAAAAATGACAACAGGCCTCTAGCTGGAATTACTGACAGAGTTACAGTTGAAACTGCATTTCTTTAATGTTCAATTCAAAACAAAATACAAAGCAACAGACTATACTAGGTGTGACTGGCATTTCTTGGAGTTTGTGATCAGGGCTAAACTGCTAGGGTTTTGGCAGGAAGCTGTGGGTATCACTGTGGTCCTGTAGTAAAGGCCAAAGATGCGTGTGTGTGAATGCCGTTCATCACAATGCAGGCCTGAGCACACCAGGACACTCTCTTCCTGTCATCCCTTCTCCCCTCTGAGCTCAGTCCAATCAGAAGGTCCTAATTCACACTGGCCAGGGGTGTCATCACCACTCTGTGCCCAAGAGGCATCTACGAATCATCACACATTTACAAGTTGACTAATTCACCAGCTATACTTTTTTTTTCTAAAGTCTTTGTTTGTGAACCAATGGGTTTAATTGGAGTTATTTACATGAGGATGGGTGAGGTGTCATTTATAGGAGCAGGGACAACTTATTAGTGCCCACAGCACTGAAAAAAACTCCTTTCCATTCCCCAGAAACTTGACTGACTGACCCCTCAGGGTGAGCCACCTCCTGAGCCCCTCACCTCTAGCAATGGTTGTAAGTCATCAAGTGGGTGGGGGAGACAGTGTTCCCTGTAGGCTTCCTATGGATCTCAGAGAGGGGAGGGGCTGCTGCAAATACTGTGGCCTGAACAGCTGTCTGGATCCTCACATGAATAAGGAAGATTAATATCAGCCTCCACATGCACATGGGACCACACCCGCATAGCCACACACAAACACTTCTCACACACACAGAACGAAAAGGGAAAATTATAAATGTGGCAGCAGCTACTGTCTGGAGTCTGTAGTAAATATACTGTTTGACCCTGAAAAGATAGCTTCATTTCTCTTCTCTGCCTTCAGAGCAGTGCACAGGTACAAAATATGCAATGCTGAAGCATAGTTGAACCAAAAGTCAATTCAACTTCATTACTAAGGACAAGCTTTTCCATGAATTTCAACATCAAGGGTGTGAAGTGTGCTGGCGTAACTACTTTGCCATAGGCTAGCAACCCCTGGAACATGAAGAGGGGAGATGCTGAAGATTTTGTGTGTGTTTGTCCAGTACATACACTGTATACAGAACAGAGCAAAAGGCACAGAACATGCAGAGAAACATGGGCAAAGGTCCAAGTGTAAACACACACTAGCATGTTACTTTTGTGATTTCCCTTCCCCCCTAGGCACTGGATGGGGACAGAGAAACCGCACACAGAGGTAGTGTTACAGTTCACTGAATATTTGTTTTGTTTTGTTTGTTTTTTTGAGACAGGGTTTCTCTGTAGCTTTGGAGCCTATCCTGGAACTAGCTCTTGTAGACTGGCCTTGAACTCACAATGAATATTTGTAACAATAGTACCAGGTGTGTTTTCAGGGGCTGCTGGAGAGATGGCTCAGTGGCTAAGAGTCCTTGTGGCACCCAGCACTCATGTCAGGTGGCTCACAACTGCCTCTAACTCTAGCTCTAGGCATCTGATGTCTGAGCTCCCTCCTCGCCTCGTTTGCTCTGTCTCATACATAAATATCAATAAAAATTTTAAAAGATTCTTTGAGACAGGGTCTTACTTTATAGCCTTGATTGGTCCTGAAATCATGATGTAGACCAGGCTGGCCTCGAATTCACAGATTCGCCTTCCTTTGTCTTCTTTTTTGTTTGTTTGTTTGTTTTTTGTTTTTTTTTCCTTTCTTTTCTCTTTTTGTTTTTCTTTTCTTTTTTTATTTTTCCATTCAAAAATTGATACTTCCTTCCCTTCTCCCATTCCCCTCCCACTCCCCCACTAACCCTCCTCCCTCCCCTTCCATTCTTAAGAGAGGGCAGGGTACCCTGCCCTGTGGGAAGTCCAAGACCCTCCCCTCTCCATCCCAGCCTAGGAAGGTGTGTGTCCACATAAACTAGGGTCCCAAAAAGCCATTACATGCAGAAGAGAGAGGTCCCCGTGCCATTATTGATGGCTTCTCAGTCCGTCCCCATTGGCAGGCACATTTAGAGAGTCCGGTTTGATCACATGCTCATTCAGTCCCGGTCCAGCTGGATTTGGTGAGCTCCCATTAGATCAGGCACACTGTCTCAGTGGGTGGACCAACCCCTTGCGGCCCTGACTTCCTTGCTCATCTTCTCCCTTCTTCTGCTCTTCAACTGGACCTTGGGAGCTCAGTCCATTGCTCTGATGTGGGTGTGGGTCTCTGTCTCTATCTCCATCCATCGGATGAAATTTCTATGGTGATATTCAAGATATTCATCAGTGTGACTATGGGACTTCCTTTGTCTTCTGAGTGCTGAGATAGCAGGTGTGTGCCTTCATGTCTGGCCCATGTCTTACCTCTGGCTGCCTATAGGTCTTACTACCTACGTTGCAGGCTAGTGGTTTGTTCATAGCTTCCTTCAGGGCACAGGAATGGGTGTAGACACAGGTCAGTGGCCTTACTTTTGCTCTTTCTTTAGAAGCCATGTTTGGGGGTAGCATATTTGAAGGGCTGTGGGAATCAAGAGGAGATTTCCCAAGTCTGTCTTAGAAGTCTGATCTCGTTTTCAGCAGCGCCGGTGAGGAGAGAAGCTGGTTACTGGAACACCAACGACTCAAATCAAGGTGTTTGCAGAATCCTTAGCCCCACAGCACTGTCCACTGTGGGCTTTCTACCCCACATCTGTCCCCTTCATAACTGATGTAGAATGTGTTTTGGCCTTCCAGAGCTTCAGCTAGTAAATCTGTGTCAGTCTCTCCTGCCCGCCACCCGCCTCCACCGAGGAGCACAGGGGCCACTGTAACTCTGGGCACTTCCTCCCACTTGTATGGCACCCCACCTATTCCTTCCACGGTCTGTCTTGGGAAACATTGAGGAGCACAGCACCTGGCAATGTCAATTACAGGCCAAGCAGATGCTCGCAAATCACTGTTTCTTTTGCCTTCTATTTTGGCAGCAATATAAAACTCTTAGGCAGGTTTGGGAGAAGCTGTGGAGAGCTGAGGCAGGCATGAGTCATCCTGGGTTGGGGCAGGGCAGATGCATGGAGGGAACTTGGCTTCTATCTGCCCTTTACAAAGCAATTCTAAATAAATGCAGCTGCTTCTGAAAGTGATGTCCAGCCTGCTGTGGCCAAGAGAAAGGTCGGTGTCCCTATCTGGTTGGGGACCTGTTTGGTCTCTACTAGTATGCAATATTTCCTTTTCTGTACACCTTTATTTCTTCTTTTACCTATGTTAACCTCCTCTTTGCTTCCACAGTACACAACCCACTAACCAACATTCCGAAGGTCAGACACTGTGAGGATGAAACCCCACACTGACAAAGTCACTCTGCCCTGGCTATTTTGAGGCTCTACTGTGAGTGACCTGGCAGGAGGCTCTGCAGGTGCTGTCATTGTCACATGTGTGATATATCAGATCACACAATACCCCAGAGTTCTGAACGCAACTAAGGGCATCTGTTACAGACGGTTCATCGGAGTTTTGCCATAATCAGACACAGTGTGTATTTACTCTAAGGACAGAATCTTGATGTCAGTTTTATGGAGTAGCCTTTTCTCCTCTCTTGTCTTTCTCATAATTCTGCTGTTCTGCAGTTGGCACATGGGGAGTGGCGACCCATGGGCACACTTCCTTTGCTCGAGGACTCTGCCTGCTTCAAAGTCTAACCTTCAAAGTCTAACAATGTCTTCCCGTGATATCTGAGGTGTGACTAGACCATCCCCTTACCCAGGACCTTAACCCGTCCCTATAAAACCATTAAATAATCTCCTAGGAGTGGGAACTGTAGCAAAATTAATAAAAACCCAGAGGCAGATATTGGGGTTCAATCTGAAGGTCAGAAAAGCAAAACAGCCAGCCACTGGCTCTTACCTCGACCTCAGTCTGAAATGGCGATCCTGCCTCCAGGAATCCTCAGAATGAGACTGTGTCTCAGAGCTGTCTCCTCCTGTTTTATATTCCTCTCTAGTGTAGGAATCAAAGACATGCACCACTACCACCCAGTTTCTATGGCAAAGTAGTTTGGCTACTGGGATTAGAGGTGTGTGTCACTACTGCCTGGTCTTTAAGGCTGGCCAATGGGGCTGTTTTACTCTCTGAACTTCAGGTAAGCTTTATTTATTAAAATACAAATGGAATTTCAGTACAGGGAGTGCTGAAGCTTTCCTATTTGCCATTTACAATATCAATCTCCCAAATGAGAAGTCTGAAAAAATATGAAAAGTATAAAAATCGGGACTGTTGAGATGGTGTGGTGAGTCAAGCCCTTGCCATAAAGTTCTCGCCACCAGATTAGGTCACTAACAGATGGAAGTGACCTAATTAGGCACTTACAGATGGAAGGAGAGAACAGGTTCCACACAGCTGTCCTCTGGTCTCCACGTGTGTACCATGACACACATTCCTGCCTTCTAGCATGCACACATCGCACAACAGAAGTAGTCGTGGACCACATAATGGTATTCTGGCCAATGGTGGATCAGATATAGCCACCTCGGTGTGTGTTCGATGCTGAGCTGTTCCCAGGATATTGGGAGTGTCTAAAGGTTGATCTCAGAATGTGGGTAAGTAGCACATTGACGACCCCGAGGGAATAGGACTCAGAAATCTGATTTGTGCTCCAAACAAACCATTATATCCCTGGTGCTTTTGATTAGCTTTAGCATTAATCTGGTAAAAAGATATTTTTAATGAAACAGATGCCAAGCAGAAGCCTGGCTGGATAATGCTGCCTGTCCTATTTTTACACCAGCTCAGCTGCTGTGATTACACAAATTGCCCATTTTCGTCAGGATAGGATATTGTGTTCTATAATTAAAATGTCGTACAAGAACTGGCGAGATGGCTCAGCAGGTAGGGGCACCTGCTGCAAGCTTCATGACTGGAGTCCAGGGACACACATGATAGAAGGAGAGAACCCGAACCAGAAAGTCCTGCTCTGACTGCCGCTTGTGCACCCCTCCCCCAACACATAAAAAATGCAATAAAAATTTAAACATCATATACTATCAGAAAAACCCCATCATGTAAATGTGTAAAAATGCTGCAAATTTTCTGTTTTGAAAAAGCTTCAGAAAGGGTCCTTGGTGCCAATATACATTCGGCCGGTAGAGCGAAGGGTCTGTATTTGACAAGAGTTGCCTACAGCTCTGTCACAAAGATGGAGAAACACACTTCTGGTCAAAACACACAAGTTGGTCAAAAATATTAATATCTGAGCAGGTGACACGGCTTAGTGGGTACGGACCCTTACCACTACACAGGTTAACCTGAATTTGATTCTAGGCCCACCCTTGAGTTCTTCCCTTGGCTTCTCTTGATGCTGTAACTGGGAAGACAAACTCTTTCCTCCTTAAGTTCCTTTTGGGCTGAATGTTTTATCACCACAATGGGTGGCAAACTAGGAAGGAGGGAGAGAGGAAAGGGGAAGGTGGGAGCAGGAGAAAGGGGGGGCACTAGGGTGATGAGTGCTGTCAAATATGTGATAGACTTCAAAGAAAACTGTCCTTATGAAACTCATCGCTGTGCATGATAATGTACACAAAGACGTTTACTAGGGCTAGAAATGTAGCTCGGGTGGTAGAGTGTTTGCCTAGCAGAGTTTTGACCCCTACTGCCCCATAAAAGCAGGTGTAGTCTGAAGCACTTGGGAAATAGAGACAGGAAAAATCCTAAATTAAAGCTGGCTACAGGTTTGAGACCAGCTTGGGCTAAATAAGATATTTTCTTAAAGCTGTTTTTAAATAAACCCTAATAAGTTTAATTCTAAAATTGGAGTATATAAAGAGTATGTTAGACACAAATACCTGATCCTGTAGAAGTATAAACCTTTGCCCATTAGTTTGGATTCAAAGAAAGTAGAGTCTTGAAAACACAGAATCAAAGTGCTTTGCTTATATTTACACTGCACATTTTTTACTAGGAGTCCATGAAGAACTAGAAAGATTTTTAAGCAATCTAGTCCCTGCACTGCCACTAACGCTGTGACTGACAGCAGCTCCCATCAGAGTTTTAAGAGAGGCTTATTGTGGGCTGGAGAGATGGCTCAGTGGTTAAGAGCATTGACTGCTCTTCCTAGAGGACCCGGGTTCAATTCCCAGCACCCACATGGCAGCTCACAACTGTCTAAAGATCCAGTTGCAAGGGATCTGACACCTTCACACCAATGCACATAAGATAAAATTAAATAAACCATAAAGATATTTAAAAAAAAAAGAGAGGGTTATTGCAAAACATTCTCACACTGGGCATGGTGGCACACACCTTCATACCAGGACTCAGAAGGCATATGCAGACTGATCTTTGTAAACTTGAGACCGGTCTGGTTGATATAGTGAGTTCTTGGCTAGCCAAGGCTATACTGAGTCCCTGTCTGACGAAACAAAACAAAACAAACAGCCACACTTAACTCACCTCTTGAGGACTGGAAAGATGGCTCATCTGTTGGAACCCACAATTTGATGCAGTGAATGCCCAGCTGACCGACCAATAGGCAGCTCCACGGGAAGTGTGTATGTACACGGTCACAGGAAACAACCCATTTTGCAGAGCTGCGGGAACACTTGTCTTTTGGAAAAGTCACTGTCATATCTGGAAACCTTGTTGAAGTCATGATTCTTCCCTTCGAAATGGGATTCGTTCCCAAAACACCTCAGCAGTGTGACTTCTACACAGGCAATGGAGTGACCTTGCTCCATTCTCTCCCGCCCCCAGATCTTGAGGCTTTGGAGCAAGGGCATTCACACTTTGGTCTAACAGGCAAATTTACATAGTGTTAATCCCACAAAATTACCTGCCAACAGACCTCATTGAAATTTCTATAGAAGGCTGGCATTGAGCAGGAAGGCAGCACGCTTTGCTAACAAACAAAATTGGTTATCACCAAAGAGATTCGATGAGGAGAATGGGGGAATCCAGGACTCAGGGATGTTTAGTAACTTTATCTAATGGTTTGGATGCTGCCTGTACTTCCCCTTGTACGTCCCCTTGAATGCTGGCCCTTTCCTGGGTCAGGTCACCTGTTCCAGAGTGCTGCTTTATCAGGCTCTTCCTGCCCCATTTGTGATTTTGATATGAATATTATCATTGTCCTTGCCTAGGGAAATTTGATATGCGTATCATCATTGTCCTTGCCTAGGGAAATTTTCAACTACGCCTGTAAAAACTAGAAACCTCGTGGCTTACTCTTACTCCTCTTCGCTACTTCTACTTCTCCCCCTTACTCTCCTTTCTTCTCCTTATTCTTCCCCCTTACTCTTATTCTTCCTCTCCTCCACGCCCCCTTCACTTCATTTTTCCCCTTGTACGAAAAATAAAGAAAATGCAGAGGTAATGTTCTTGAGTTAATTTTTTACTCTCAGATCCTCGCCTGCCATAGACATCCAATTCTGAGTCCTGAGGGGGTCCTGAGGCTGGTACTCACGGCCCCCCGATACTCATCACCTAAGAACATATACTGTTCTTGTAGAGACTCTGAGGTTGGCATCCAGGACCCATCATGTGAGGCTCAGCAACTTGTCACTCTCGCTCCATCTCTTCTCAACTTTATGGGCTTCTGCACCCATGTGGACACACCCACATAAGCGTGCAATTAAATCTTTGAAAAGCATCACATGAAAGCTCGTAAACTTTTTTCTAGAGCTGAAAATTCTAAGGCAATGTGGAAAGTCTACCCAGATCTTCTTTGTGTGATTATGATGTTGATGGCTTTCTTCGCTTGTCATACAGTTTAAATTCATTTAGTGTATGCTCAGAACTTTCTTGGTTGCTACTAATACTTTATTTCTTGAGGTCTTATTGTAATGATCCTTTAACTGTTGGACCACCTCAAATATTTAGACTTTATTTTTATGGTACAGTTT
Organism: Ondatra zibethicus; assembly: GCA_004026605.1. NCBI lineage: Eukaryota > Metazoa > Chordata > Mammalia > Rodentia > Cricetidae > Ondatra > Ondatra zibethicus. The sequence goes on from PVIU01000745.1 coordinate 234,621, forward strand.
TAGATTTACAGAGAAAATGGAAAAGTTCCCATAAGCTGCGTCCTCGTCCTCACTCCCATTTCAATCCCTGTTATTGCATTGGCATGATATATTTGTTACAACTGATGGGTCAAAATTGACACATTTACCAGCTGAAACCCATAATTCACATCAGAGTTCACTCTCCGTGTCTTTCACTCTATGGCTTGTGTGCATGTGTCTGTGTGCCTATGTGTTCATGTGTGCTTACATATGTGGAGACCAGAAGTTGACACCAGGTGTCTTCATCAACCCCTCTCCACCTTATGTTTTGAGAAAAATGTCTCTTATTGATCTGGAGCTCACCAATTTGGCTAACTAGCTGGTCAGGGATCCACATGTTTCCACCTCCCTGTGCTGGACTCCCTGTGCAGGAGTATTGTCTCCGTATCTGCTTTTACTTGGGTGATGGGAAGCAAACTCAGGCCCTCACTCTTGTTCAGCAAGCACCTTAATGATTTGCTCCAACTCTGCCATCCTATGATTTTTGACAAATGCATATCTACCATTATATTCAGGATAGTTTCACTGCCCCAAACTCCCCTGCTTTACCCAGTCAACCCTTCCGTTAAACCCCAGTGGTTATAAACGTCTCTGTTGTCTCCTTTATAGTTTTGTTAGATAGTTAAAATCACAGTGTGTGTGTGCGCATCAATTTCAGACTGAATGAAAAATTAAATTTATGCCCTGGCAATGCTGAAGCATGCATGAGTAACCCATATATGTCAGGTTCTGATGAACTCGTCCATATTGGGTTTCATGGTCTAAGTTGATGAGGGCTACTGACCTTCCTCAAGAGGACACCAGCTCTCATTATAGATGGTTGTGAACCACCATGTGGTTGCTGGGAATTGAACTCAGCACCTCTTAACCCCCGAACCATCTCTCCAGCCCTTCCTTTCTTTCTTTCTTTCTTTCTTTCTTTCTTTCTTTCTTTCTTTCTTTCTTTCTTTCTTTCTTTCTTTCTTTCTGTCTGTCTGTCTGTCTGTCTGTCTGTCTGTCTGTCTGTCTTTCTTTCTTTCTTTCTTTCCTTCTATCTTTTAACTAAGATTTATTATGTACGCAGTGTTCTGCCTACATATATACCTGCAGGCCAGAAGAAGACTCCAGATCTCATTACAGATGGTTGTGAGCCACCATGTGATGTGGGAGTCCCCTTTGTATGCTATGATTACCATTAATGAATAAGGAAACTGCTTTGGACCTATAGCAGGGCAGAACTTAGGTAGGCAGGGAAAGACAGAACTGAATGCTGGGAAAAAGAATGGCGGAGTCAGAGAGAAGCCATGGAGCCCCCGGAGATAGAAACTGGGAACTTTAGCCGGTAAGCCACAGCTACGTGGTGATATACAGATTAATAGAAATGGGTTAAATTAATATAAGAGTTACTCAATAAGAAGCTAGAGCTAATGGGCCAAGCAGTGATTTAAATAATATGGTTTCTATGTGATTATTTCGGGTCTAAGCTAGCCGGGCAGCTGGGAACCAATGAGCAACCCCCTACTCCAACAACCATGTGTTGTTAGGAATTGAACTCAGGACCTCTGGAAGAGCAGACAGTGCTTTTAACCACTGAGCCATCTTCCAGCCTTCAGTTCAGTTTATTTCTTTCTTTTCTTTCTTTCTTTTTTTTTTTCGAGACAGAGTTTCTCTGTGGCTTTGGAGCCTGTCCTGGAACTAGCTCTGTAGACCAGGCTGATCTCGAACTCACAGAGATCCGCCTGCCTCTGCCTCCTGAGTGCTGGGATTAAAGGCGTGCGCCACCACCGCCCGCTCAGTTCAGTTTCTTAATAAAGCTTTCTGCAAAGCAAAGGAGTGTGATTTCATGGAAGCCCAGTAGGCAATGTCTTTTAGTAAATCGTGTTTGGGGTATGGCTTCTAGGAAGGCAATGCGGATCCAGGCTGGCCTAGATTTATGTTTTTTCCTAGTTTTGTGGTTTGCAAAGGGCATAAGGTCTCTGCCTCCATTTCTGTTTTTTTCTGTGGGTATAGAACTGTTGGAAAGCTGACCCTTTCTCTGTAGGATTGTTTTGTTCCTTTGTCCTAAGTTGACTGCATTTGTAAGAATGGATCTCTAGGGATGCTCTCTCTTCTGGTTCCTCCCCACCCACACTTGACCATTTTTCGGCCAACATTATGCCGTTTTAAGCATTTTTTGACAGGAGATTGACTGGGAAAGAATTGACAGGTCATACTACCATGAGAAAAGGTGCATGCATTTGCACAGGGGACCCCTGCAGGAGAGAAGGGGCTGCTGCTCTGTAAGAGAGTTCCCACTCTGAAACTTCTGCTTCGCTAATGAGGGCAGTCCTGACTTGCTTGCCTGGGCCTGTGCTGGACCTTGTGTGGCGCTGGGTGGACCTGGCGGTGCTCAGCGGTATAGGCTGTTCTTGCCTTGGATCTGTGATGCTCACGTGTGTCCTGCTGCCAGTGGGTTAAAAAAAAAAAGCCACTGTTTCCCCTCTTAAAATTGCATTTATTCATTTTTGTAGGTGTGTGTGTGTGTATGTGTGTGTGTGTGTGTGAGAGAGAGAGAGAGAGAGAGAGAGAGAGAGAGAGAGAGAGAGAGAGAGAGAGAGAGAGAGAGGCATGTAAGTGAAGGCCAGAGGACAGCTTTGTGAAGTCAGGTCTCTTTCCACTATATGGCTCCTGGGGTCAGGTTTGACAGCAAGTGCCTTTACCTGTTGATCCACATCACTGGCCCTGCTGGTCTGTTTATAGTGTTATTTGGAACACTTCCTGATTAGGAATGCTTCCTGCACCGGGCTTGCTTTGTGGAACTTCCCCAATGGGGCCTCTTCCCCTTCTGGTCTCTCAGCCATGTGTATCCTTCTCTTCACAATTCGTTCACTCAAAGAAATTTCATCTACCTGTTTCTAAATGCTCTTCCTTTCCAATTTCCAAGGATTCCTTCCTTACCCAAAAATACCAATGAATCCCATAAGCTTGAGTGCCCCTCCCCACCATTCTTCTCTCGGCATCGGTCCAAGCATGGAGCTTCATTGGTCACACTGCACGAACAGGTTTGGATGCAGTTAATGCAGAAAGGTACTAGGACGCTCATCACTTGAGCTCGTAGCTGTGTTTACCAGGCTCAGCTATTTAGTGAATGTGCCTGAAGACAGGACTCATTGAAAGACCTCCGGATCCTGGAGAGTCTCACTCGAGTCTCAGGATAACACGACCCCCCAGGAACTCACGAGAGACCATCCTTGCTGCAATCACACGAGGTTTATTGACAAGTACCAGAGCTCTGGGGCCGAGACTCATAGCCCATGCAGGGGAGGAGTTTGACCCCGAGTAGCTGGGCGAAAGAGTTTTTAAAGGGAGAAACCACAACCTAGTAATTCAAAGCGGGTGGGGAGGGCGTCATTGGAAAATTCCGAAAATACCAGTGATCATCACAAGGTGGTAACTCCCTGTTTCTCAAGATTATTCTCAAGATTATAATCTAACTTTATCTTCAGCTAGTTCCTGAAACTTAGTCACTGACCCAGCTAATCTAGATTTTTTGGCTCTTCTCTTCCTGCTAGAAAGGTCTGGATTTATCCGGGTCTTTCATCATCACGGAGGGAGGAGCAGAAGGGCACACCTCTTGATTAATTTATGACCTTATTTGTAATGCATATTCTAGGTAGGACCTGGCCATGGGTGATTAGTAACAGAGAATGAAGAAAGAGAGGGAGGAAGAGCGGGAAGAGGAAAAGAAAAGGAGAAAAGAAGCAGGCATAAATAAGATTTCTTTCCTATGGGCATTTGCCATCTGCATCTCACCTTTTGAGAACTCTCTGCTCACTTCGTCTTATCTGTTGATTGGGTTGTTTGAGTTCTTGTTTGGTTTTTTAATTATTTGCATACTCTAGGTATTAATCCTTTGTCACATATATAGCTAGCAAAGACGATCCAACTGTACCACTCCTGGTATTCACCCACAGGACTACAAGTTAAACATCACATTAAGGTTTACTGCAGAACCACTCAGAATAGCTAAATTTAACCAACCAAAGTGTCCAACAACAGAGGTGTGGACAAAAAAATTTTTTTAGAAGAACGAAGTTATGCCTTTAAAAGGTGAACGGACGTAACAGTATAATCACATTAAACAAATCTATCTTGGAAAGGCAAACATTGTATATTTATCTGTTTTGTGGTTCCTAGATTTATATATAATATCATGGATGTCTATATGATATGAGAGCCGTATGAAACTGTTTAGGAGGACAGAGGGGACTAACAAGAGGCTGGGGGAGGGGCAACAGGAAGCTTGGAAAAAATATGCTTAACATATGATATATACTTGCATGAAAACTTCATAAACTCATTTGAAACATTTTCTTTGGAAAGAGAGTGTGTCCAGGGTGCACTGGTCTCACAAGGCTATGCAGGAAAGTTATTTCCAGGGTTCAGCTGTTGAGAGGGTGAGAGACTACTGCAGCTGTGGTCCAAGCTGGAAGCTGCTTTTACAGGGATGCAGAAATGTACCGCAGATGCTGGATGTGAAGCTACAGGGTTAATCCTGGCTTGGTTCTAGTCTTGCTTTTGACTTCTCCTTTCTGGCATCTCCTTTTCCAAGTGGGAGTGTTTACTGTGTGTATACATTTCCGTGTCACTTTGACTCATATGGCTGCCACGAACAGATAAACAAATGCCTTGCGTCTCAGTAGAGACTTAGACTTAAGACTTGGATAATGTTAAGATGATGAAAACTTTGGGGACATGGGGCTGGAGAGATGGCTCAGAGGTTAAGAGCATTGCCTGTTCTTCCAAAGGTCAATTCCCAGCAACCACATGGTGGCTCACAACCATCTGTAATGAGGTCTGGTGCCCTCTTCTGGCCTTCAGGCATATACATAGACAGAATATTGTATTAATAATAAATAAATATTAAAAAAAAAACTTGGGGGACTTGAGGTTGCCATGGTAGCAATTTGCTTGTAATCTAACACTTGAGAGGAAGAGTCAGGAATTCAAGGTCAGCCTTGTCTGCTTGGTGCGTTTGAGGCCAGTCCAAGTGACACAACACAGACCCTGTCTCAATAAACAGATGAGAGCCATGGGTACTGTCAAAGTAGGACTGAATGTATTTTGCATTTTGAGATGCCCTGGCCTCTTGTGGCTGTAACAGGATGCTCTGGCCCGAACCGGGAATGTTTACTATGTGCTTTTGTCTTGAATGTTCCCTGGTGGAGGCTATTTTGGAAAATTCTGGAAACTTTGGAAGGTGGAGTCTCTCTAAAGGAAGTAGGCGTCTGGGGTGAGTCTTTGAGGGCATCTTGTCTCTGTCTACTTCTTGTTCTTTCTGTTTCCTGATCTGCCATGCTGAGCTGTTCTGTTCAGATTTGCTACTCCTCCATGCCAGGATGGCTGAAGCAATGTTTGATTCCACGGAATGCTCTGTGAAGGGCTCAGTAACTGAGACCAATGCTAAAGTCACACCCTCCTCACTGAGTTCCTCTTCAGGGGCGTTCTGGAAAGGGAAACAGTGAGCGATTGTCATCCCGTGCCTTGTTATGAAACTGGCTATGTTGAAGGCATGCATGATGGGCTCTTTTTCCATCCTCTGTTGGGGTCCCGACTGCAGTCTGACATGTCAGACCAGCCCGAGAGAAGGCAAAGGCAGCACAGATAAGGATGTCTATAGCTCGTTGCTCTTAGTTATTTCTTGAGTTTTATGTGTATGGGCATTTACCTGCGTGCATGTCTGTGCACCACTGGTGTTCTTGGTGCCCATAAGCCAGAAGAGGGGGCCAGATCCTTCAGAACTGGAGTTAGAGATGTTTTTAAGCCGCCCCGTGGGTTCTGGGAATTGAGCTCTAGTCCTCTGAAAGAGCACTCAATGCTCTTAACCATTGATTGAGCCAGCTGCCTAGCTCCATATCTAGCTTTTTATTTTTATTTTATTTTTCCTTTGAGACAGAGTCTCGTGTGACCCAGGTTGGTCTGAAATTCATTACATAGTTGAGGATGACCTTGAACTCCTGGTTCTTCTGCCTCTACCTCTCCTGTGCTGACTCTGGAGCATATGCCACCATGGCTGACAGTGATTAATTTTTAATTGGCACATAAAAGTTACATATATTTGTGCCATGCATCATGATGTTTTGATATGTTTATGAGTTGCCAAAGGATTAATTCAAGCACATTAATGTATGTGTTCAAAGTTTCATCTTTTTTTGGGCAGGTTACATTGCTAAGAAAAAGCTAAAATTTATTTATTTTTTCCTTTTGGAGTGGGAAGAGCGAGAAGAGAGGGCACAGTGAGGGGGAGAGAGAGGACTGAGATGGGTGGGTGAGCGTGCTAGCTCCTGGTGTGTACCAGAATAGTCCGAGGGACAGCACGCTGAAGCTGGGAGTGACAGCCAGGAGAACAGCTTTGAGGGGCTACTAGAATTATAAGCAGACCTGGACTGTGAAGACAGCTTGCCTGTGCTAACTCAATACTGAGGAAAGAGTCAACTTTGGCTCTTGAAGAATTGATTTTTCAGGAATAGGAGAGACTATGCTGCTGCCATTAGGGAAAGGGAAAATGACTAGAAGTTAGCATGAGGCTTAAAACACGGTCCCCAAAGTAACTACTGAGTGAATCCTGCTTACCAGGCAGCAGCCATGAAAATGTTTCACCTGGCCCCCGAGTTCAGAGTTGGGAGCATTGTTAAGGATCATTCATTATATTTTTCAAGTAACCTCCAGTCTGTTTTCAGCTGTACATTGATGTGGGCAGTTATGACAGCGTTCATGAAATTTACAACAAACATTCTAGTTCCATATTATTATGCTCAGTATGGTGGGCAGCTTGACGCAACCTGGAATCAGCTGGAAAGAGAGTCTCAATGAAGAACTGTTAACTTTGGTTGGCTTGTGTGCGCGTCTGTGGGGGACTGTCTTCACTGATTGATACAGGAAGGCCCAGTCCCCTGTGGGCACGACCACACTCTAACTAAGTAAGGGGCTCTGAGGTGTAAGAGGAGAGAAATCACCAAACAAGCAAGAAGCATGTATGAATTCACTTCTCTTTGCTTTGGCTGTGGACGTGATTGATGAGCAGCGTCAGGCCCCTGCCATTGTGACTTCCAGGTTCTGTTGTGGGATAAAACACCATGACCAAAGGCAACTGGTAGAAGAAAGAATTTATTTGGGCTGACAATTCCAGAAGAAGAAGAGTCCATCCTGACAAGGAGGGATGGCATAAAATGGCAGGCGCGGTGCCAGGAGCAGTAAGCTGAGAGCTCCCGTCGTCGGCTGAAAGCACAAATCCGAGACAGAGAACTGCAAGTGGGTAAGGCTGTGTAACCTCGAAACCGGCCCTCATTGAGATCCTTCCTCCAGCAAGGCTGCCCCTCCCAGCCCTCCCCAAACAGAGCCTGAGCCTTGGGTGGGTGTTCAAACCAGCACGCCTGCTAAGCTACAGTGTATCGTAGAACTGCAAGCCAAATAAATGCTCTTACCCCTAAGTTGTTTATTGTTTGTTTGGTTGGTTGGTTTTGGTCAGGGTATTTTTTTTTTTTTAATCACAGCAACAAAAGTGAAGCCAGAAAGCCCACGGGACTTAATTACAGCATGCCATAGAGTAGTGCTTGTAGGAGCCAGGGGTGGACTTCACTTATAATGGAGAAATTTCTTAAAAATAGATTTGTTTCTATTTTATGTATGTGGGTGCTTGTATGTCTGGGCACCACCAGAAGAGGGCATCAGGTCCTCTGGGACTAGAATTACAAAAATTGAAACGGGGGTCCTCTGCAAAAGCAATTTATGCTCTTAGCCACTGAGCCATCTCTCTGTCCCCATGGAGAAACTCCTTAGTGACTGATGTACTGCAGTCAAATTTGCTGATGATTTTGGAGGTTTACAACCCTTGAAAATGGCTTAGGAAATAGCACTGACTCACTGCAGATAAAAATATGCCCCTCTTCCTGCCTCTGCTCACAGAATTTATGCTGCATTTGCAAAATCGAGCTGTATGAAATGCCCTGCAGTGTGTTTTAATTCCCAGCGAAAGGCTGCTCGCTCTCCTCAATCGCTGGCTGGCAGGATGAGCGATGGCCGGCAGATGGTTTCCTGCTATTGTGCTGGACTCACAACGTGCACTGCGGTCCTTCCAGTCTGGGTCACTATGAGAGAGACTGCTCATTCCCTTCTCCACGGCATGAAGTAGAGAAGGAACTGAGGGAGAGTGCCTCTCAGGAAAGGGCTTTTGGGAAGACAAAGTGAGGCTTTGTGGAAGGCCATCCGGACAGCGGGCAGTATAAGGGTAAGGAAAGCAGAGGGCCAGCATCTATTGGAAAAGTCATGAGAATGGGTTCTGAAAATGGTTGATAGTACAGCGAAGGGCAGCTGGAGGAAAGGCATCCCGGTCATTTGTCCCAGGTTTGAAACCTAACAACCTGTAACTGAAATGAATAACAAGCGGAGGGATCAATCGCAAGGAAGTAAGAATGTCCTAAAAGGAGCTTGTGTGGTACAGAGGCCCGGGGAGCAAAGGAGAACAGCAGAGAGACCAGGCTGCTGTCGTGGCTGCAGCTGGGTTATAAGCAACCATGGGGTTGGAGGTGATGCAGCTGCCATCCCGGGGGCCCCCTGGAACTGTTCTTGCTGGACATGAATACAGGGACCTTTCCAGTGAACAAACTTGAGCAAGTCCTGTGCAAAGGGTTGAGCCAAGCCATCTCTCCCACAGCCCTCTGGGGCGATGGTCGGTGTGGATATGGGCTAGAGCATCTAGGTTCTGAGCCTTTTCTTTTCCTGCTCCCCCAGCTCCTCGTTTTCATTTGTTGTTTTGTTTCCAGACTCTCAGGTAGCTTAGGATGGCTTCAAACTTTAACCAAAGCTGGCCTTGAACAGCCTCAGGCACCCAAGTGATGGATTACGTGTGTGAGCCATCACATCTGACACCTACATCTTCTTCTGCTTCTTTTTCTGTTCCTACGACTAAGCATACCTCAGAGCCTCAATTTAACCTTTAGAGAAAGCAGCAGATGCGGCCCTGGTCCAAGCACAGGTGAATGTGTAGCGTCTGAAACCTGGTGTACAGGAGTTAGATTCTGCTGTGATCTGGGGGAAAAGACACGAAACTCTACGCAGCTAGATCGCCACGTCACCTGTAAATTGTCAGTCCTCACCAGACCTCTGAGCCTTGAGTTGTTGATTTGCATGGCTAGTAGGGATCAGGGGTGAGGTGGGGGATAAAATGGCCTGCTAAAACTGGACAAGGCCTACAGGCAGCAGCGAGTCTGAGAGGGAAATGAGGGCCGGAGTGGAGATAAAACTCACCCTACCTTAGTGTGTCTTGCGTGGCTGTATTCGGGAACCTGCGACTGGATAATTTATCAAAGATGCTTTCTTTGATTCATGGTTCTAGAAATCTAAGAGAAGAACTGCGCCCTGGTAAGAGCCTTCTGCCGGGAAAAATGGATGGAGCAAGTGGATGTATGTGAAAAAGGGGTGTGAGCGTGAGGATGGTGAGGAGCACGCGCGTGAGGACGTGAGGAGCACGAGAGTGAGGATGGTGAGGAGCACGAGCGTGAGAATGTGAGGAGCACGAGCGTGAGGATGGTGAGGAGCACGAGGATGAGGATGTGAGGAGCACGTGCGTGAGGATGGTGAGGAGCACGTGCGTGAGGATGTGAGGAGCATGAGCGTGAGGATGGTGAGGAGCACGCGCGTGAGGACGTGAGGAGCAAGAGGATGAGGATGTGAGGAGCACGCGCGTGAGGATGGTGAGGAGCACGCGTGTGAGGATGGTGAGGAGCACGCGTGTGAGGATGGTGAGGAGCACGTGTGTGAGGATGGTGAGGGACATGAGCGTGAGTTTGGGATGTGAGCAGGTGGGACGTGAGGAGGTGTCAGGCTCACTCTACTAGAACCCACTTTCTTGGGGCTGGCGAGACAGATGGCTCAGCAGCTAAGGGAGTTTATTGGTCTGGTAGAGGACCTAGGTTCATTTCCCAGCACTCACACGGGTGACACACCAATGGCTACAACTCAAAGATCTGACACCCTCTTTTCAGCCTCTGTGGGCGCCTGTATTCACATGATGTATCTTAGTTCTTACAGGCACACCCACCTATTCACAAATAAAAGTAAAAACTCTTTAAACAACTCAGATTCTTAGGTTTCATATTAGAATTTCTGATTGCATAGTTATGAAATAATAATACACAGGATATTTGTTCTTTGTTCCTAGCACCTGGCACAGAGCTCCTCAAACAGTACAACTTCCTTCCTTCCTTCCTGACAGGGTCTCATGTAGCCCAGGCTGGCCTCAAACTTGCAATGTAGCTGAGGATAGCCTTGGACTTCTAGCCATCCTGCTTCTACTTCCTGTGTGCTTCACTATTTGCTTGATATATGCTGTGCTTGGGGCTAAAACCAAGGGCTTCATGAACACTAGGCAGACACACTGCCAGCTAAGCTCCAGGCCCAACCCGTGCATAAGATATACCCTTATTATAATGGACATTTGAGTGATCCCATAGCTTATTATAGGCTAATTGGAAATTTCTATAAACCAGGCTGGCCTCGGACTCACAGAGATCCGCCTGTCTCTGCCTCCTGAGTGCTGGGATTAAAGGCGTAGGGCACCACTGCCCAGCTGGAAAGGTATTTCTAAGCATCAATTTGAACCTGGAAATAAAGTCTGCATATAAAAAGCCATGCAACAAGAAAATAAGACACCTGTAACATAGGGAAGGCAATTTGAGAATAGATGTCCAGGCAGTGTGTGGGGACCCTTAAGAAAGAGTCGGGCACCGTGGAAACCAGAGCCTCAGATAGAAGAGTCACCCTCTGGATGTGGGGGAGAGGATGGGAGAGGGAACCAAAACTACGGATGAATGAAAAACCTTATGGAAACCCACTAGCTTGTCAACTAGTTTAAAAAAATACAGTGATTTGTTGCAAGGAGCCACTTCTTTTGTCTCGACTGCCCAGAACTGAAATAACCACACAGAAACTGTATTGATTAAAGCACTGCTTGGCCTATTAGCTCTAACTTCTTATCAGCTAGCTCTTACATTTTAATTTAACCCATTTCTATTCACCTATATATCACCACGAGGCTGTGGCTTACCAGGAAAGTTTCAGCATATCTATCTCTGGCTGCTCCATGGTGTCTTTCTCTCTGCCTTCTTTCTCCCAGTATTCAGTCCAGTTCCCCCCCCCCCGCCTACCTAAGTTCTGCCCTATCAACAGGCCAAGGCAGTTTCTTTATTCATTAACCAATAAGAGCAACACAGACAGAAGGACTTCCCACACCAGTGAGTCAGTTGATTAAACCATTTGCCACCAAGTCTCATGGCCTGAGTTTGGTCTCTGGGACCCATATGGTGGAAGGAGAGAAGTTCTGAAAGTTATCTCCTGACTCTCTCTCTCTCTCTCTCTCTCTCTCTCTCTCTCTCTCTCTCTCTCTCTCACACACACACACACACACACACACACACACACACACACACACACACACACACGCACACACACTGAATAAGTAAATAAGTACATAAATAAATGTAGTAATATATTATATGTATATTTTTTAAAGGAGTTTGAGTGGAAAGAGTGGAGATAACCTGCATTAAGGAACAATGCCTCCCCCAAAAGACCTGGGTTATTAAATGAGAACAGTATCAAGTGTGGGCTGCCTCCCTATGAGTTATTGGTCAGGGAGGCACCAAAGGTCCCCCAAACAATACCTTTGTTCTTGGTTACCCACCACAACTGGCTTGTAAGACCCTATTGCTGAAGACACCACGCATTTTGGTTGCAGGATGAAGCAAAATCAATATTAAGCTGACCAGGAAATGTCTCTCCTCCTGGCTAGCTTTAATAGTGCTGGGAAGTGCTGCAGGCTGCTGAGAAGAAAAGACATCAAAGGTCTTACTCAGCAATGGCCTCTGCATGTGTTTACCCGCACAATAGTGGTATAGGTGTTAGGTACCAGAGTTAAGACCTGTTCTGCAAGAGGAATTCATGCATGGACTATAAACCTGGTTAGAAACCACATCTGGGGAAGTCATAGGTCCTAGAGGAAAACCCAGCACTGCTGTTTTGATAAATGGACATGCTGTTAAACTACTTTCTAAATAGGTACGTTTATACCTATAGATTAGCTCTCAACCTTGGTCAGGTTAACGTCTTATTAGAGTGTGTGGCATTTAATCCAGAGACACAGGACTGGTCAAAATACTTAGAATAAGTGACTCAGCTCTAAGTGAACATCTGTATTACCCATAAATCTCAGGGAACATCACAGAAGAGGGGTAAGGAGAAAGAAAGAGTAAGAGCCAGGAGACATAAAAAAGTACTGCGAAATGCTGTTCACTGGACACGGCATAGCCATTGCACTTACAAACTCTACAGTTGTAGTGACCCTCATAAGACCCATATAAAATAAAATAAAACAAAACCAGTCAACATTCCAGCATGGGTCGGGGAGGAGCTTAATCTTCAGGTCGCGCCCCTTGTTAAGGAGCTGACAGTTGATGGCTTCTGAAGGAAGGAAGTCTTTTCTCAGAGGAATGGCTGCTGGTGAGTTGCCCAGTCTCACGGGGATGGCTTCATATTTGCGTGCACGTGAGCAGCGCTAATTAGACATAATGGGTTATTTTTTAAAAAGAAGAGAAACTAGGTGTGGTGGCACACACCTTTATTCCAAGTGCTTGGGAGGCAAAGGCAGGCAGATCTGAGTTCGAAGTCAGCCTGGTCTACAGAGTGAGTTCCAGGACAGCCAGGACTACACAGAGAAGCCCTATCATGAGAAACAAACAAATTCATTAATTAATTAACAAGAGGACATATGGGAAGGGGGGTGTGTTGGAGGATGGAGTGAGGTGTGGTTATGACCAAAACTGTATACATGAATGAAACCGTCAAAGAGTTGCGGTGTTTAAGTTAGCCTTTATTTTCAGTAATACATTTTGTTTCAGTGTCTGAGCAGTTATTTCCCGTTCGAGTCTACTTGTCACAGAAATAATCTGTAATGAAATAATTCGGGTCTTAAATTTTCATGCTTAGGCACAGGCCATTTTGCTAATTCTATAATCGTATCAATAAACAAACAAATTAGTGTTTATTCAATTCGTTAGAAAATTTTGGGAGCTCTCTTGAGCAGCTGGCTGTCTTTCCTGCCAAATTAATCATAATGAATGATCTAATTTCTTATAGAAATGCATTGGAAACATTCATGGATTAAACAGGTCTGTGACTAAGGGGCAGAATTACTGGCTTTCCCTGTGTCCTGTTGGACACTGTAAACATTTTATTTTGGAGCTTAAAACTAGGCTAGCAAATGTCACTTTGAAATGCAACTGTGTTTGGATCATCTGTCTACGGGCAAAACTAGCTAGATGGAGCAGTTAGGGTCTAACATAGCTGTGGGGATTCCAGGACCAACGCTGCAGGTGGTGAGAAAACATGACGGGATTTTCCTTCCTGTTGTTAAGGGATTGGAAAGTTAGAGATGCCTTGGGAAAGTTAGAGATTCCCTTGGGAAATCAGACCCTGAACACCAGTTTGTGCGCTTTTTCTCTTTTGAAAAAGGAACTTTTTAAAAATTACTTTTTAAAAGTTAGAATGCTTGAGGCTAGAGATGGCTCAGCTATTAAGAGCAAGTATCTTGAAGAGGACCCGAGTTCAGTTCTCAGCGTCCAGGTCAGGTGCTCACATTCACCTGTCACTCCAGCTCCAGAGAGAAACCGGAGTCTTTTTCTGGCCTCAAAGGGCATCACCCTCATGGGCATATTCCCACAGCCACACCCATATATACATAATTTAAAATAGCAGAGGCAAATCCTTAAAGTTGGACTATAAAGTAATGAATTTATTTAAAAATTGGATTATATTTTAAAAAAATTATTTAGTGTTAGTGAGTGTGGATGTCACGGTGCACATGTGGAGATCAGGGACAACTTGCAGGAGTCAGTTCTCTCTTTCCGCCATCTGGGTCGCAGAATCCAACTTAGGTCGGAATGTTTGTCCCAAGTTCCTTTACAACGGAACCATCTTACCATGCCTGGTGATAAGTTTCCCTATGGCATTTTCTTACAAATATGTCATTATATACTATGTTCTAACTTGTCTCCCTCCCTCCCTCCCTATCGGCCTCCCTGCCCCCACCGCCTGCTCCCATCATTCTCTCTGCTCTCCTGTATTCGCCCCCCCATTCTCCTCTTTTTCCCCCTTTCTTAAGAGCTCTTTGTCCCCTCCCACAGTCTTCTTTTTTTGTTTCCTCTCTCCAGCCTGAAACTATTATAATTGTGGTTTTATTATCTTCAGTTTCTTAAGACATTAAATCACATCTCTTTAGTGCTCGGATAGTTTCAAACCCCCGAATCGAATCCTCTATTTGGTTGCATTGAACATCCCTTGATTTCGTTCACTACTTGAAAAAATATTTTCTACCTGAATTCTCAAGGCAAAGTGATGCCTCAGTTGTACTTTATATAGCTTTTCCTTTTATTTATCCTTCTCTTATATTATAAACAGGTAGTTGACAGATAAAAATCAGATTAATTTATAGCTATTTTCAATATACAGACATTACCAAATTATTAAATCAAGCTAATTGACGTATCCAACAACCACCTTGCCTACTTATTGTTTTGTGATGAAATACTTGCCATCTATTTACTTCCTTAGTGATTCTCAGGAGCTAACACATTGCTGTTCTAATGATGGTCACCAAGCTACTAGTGGAACTCCAGAATTCCTCCCAGCTGAAGCTGTCCCCAGTTGGCAGTGCTGGTGACAAAGTCTTAAACAGAAGACCTGTTGGGCAGACAGAGCTAAATCCAGCATTCGTCTGGCTCTTGTAAGGTGAGTTTATGTTTACCGGGAAAGCCACTATTTCCCTCACCCGCCCCAACAACAGCGCCCAGTTGCCTAGTTCCCGAACAGCCTGCTACAGATCCAAGCCCCCATGCTAAATTCCAGGCTGTTCTGGCCCAAATCTCTCCTCTGCCACTACCTGTCTTCTCCAGCCACCACCAGCTGTTCCCTGGCCCCTGGAGACAGCCCGGCAGTTTCTCATAACCTTTGGAGTGGTCTGGGTTGGTGGTTCCACCGCCCCCTTCCTTACAACCCGTTTCAAGCTCTCATCGCCAGAGCGTTCGTTCAGTTTTCCTAGAGTCCACGTGAAGTGAGAGCACGCAGTCTTTGCCGTCCTGTACCTGCTTTGTGTCTTTGTGTTATGACCTCTGTGTTCTCTATGCTCTCAGAATGACAGAATTTCTGTTCTCTTCAGGCCTGACTGATATTCCACTTGTATAGATACCACATTTTCTCTATCCATTTTGCATTGATAGACAGTGAGTTTGGGTCTGTACCTTTGTTATTCGGAATAATGCTACAGTGAACACGGAAGTAAAGATTGCTCTTTGATCCACTGATTTCACGCCCTTTGATCTACTGATTACTCTCCAAGGTATACTTGCTAAATGATGGTGCAGGTGTGCTTTCCACATCAGCTGGACTAAGCTGTATTCTCACCAAGAAGTCTCTTTTCTTGATATCCTTGTTATAGTTTGTCTTGAAAATTACTTTATGTGGAGCTGGAGAGATGGCTCAGTGGTTAAGAGCACTTGCTACTCTTCCAGAGGACCCAAATTTGATTCCCAGCTCCCATGTTGGATGCCTCACAACATCTTGTAACTCCTGCCCCATGAAATCTGACACCCTCTTCAGGTGTTCACTGGCATGGCACACACATGGCATACACAGAGACACATACACACTAAATTAGAATTTTTTAAAACTTATTTCATGTGGTTAGGTGAGGTGTTTTGCCTGTATGTATTTGCACCGTGCAAGTGTCTGGTGCCTAAAGAGGCTAGAAGAAGGCATCAGATCCTCTGGAACTGGAGTCACAGACAATTACGAGCTGCCATGTAGGTGCTGGGAATTGAACCCAGATCCTCTGGAAGAGGGCCTGGGGCTCCTAACCACTGGACCATCTCTCTAGCCCTTATATTTGTCTTTACAATAACAGTTTTAAAAGTAGGGATCAGTTTTAGTATGCAGTTCTCTGACAAACTACTTTTATTGAGTCCAACCTAATACCTTGTTCAACAGTGAAATCTTAACAAATGGGCCCTTTTTTTCTGTTCTTTAAAACTAACCATGCAATTCTGTTCTGGTCTTACTGGGGGAAGCACTTGTCAACATTAAAATGGTCAATAAATGAAAAGTAATGCACTTTGGGAAGTCTCGTTAGGTTTTTGAGAGAAAGTATCATATAACCTAGGTTTGTCTTGAGCTTGTGCAGCCATGGCTGGACTTAAACTTGTCTCCATCTCCTAAGTGCTGGGATTACAGGAGTGTGCCACCATATTGGGCTGTAAATGTGATATTTAAACAAAAATATCAGCCAGAGGAAGATGAAGCTGGAAAGTTATAGCAATGCCTTGCAACGAACTGGCTACAGAATCTTGGAAATAACAACCCAATTCACCAAAAAGTGTCTTTCAAAGAAAAGTAGGAAATCATTAACTAGGAAGTGATGCATTTTTAATGTGAGTGCACACATAATAAAGCTGATGAAGCCACTATTTTAGTAAAAGCAAAGGTGACATGCTAGCCACCTAGTATGCTGTACCTCATTCGACAGTCATCACGTTGAATAGCAAAAGATTTGGCTTTTTTTTTCTATAGAAGAATGGGGGGGGATGGACAGTTCAAGAGGTGAGAAAGATAATCTGCCCAAGGTTGTAAACTGGTAAGGCTTGGGGCCAGAATTCCAGCCAGGATAGGGAATCTGCCTCCCTAACTGTTGTACTGGCCTTTGCACTGTGCCTTGGAGAGATCAACCAGCCTGATCGAGAGAAGACAGGAGATACTGGGCTACAAATAAGTTAATTTCCTCATTGTGTATGGCCCAAGTGGCCAGAGAGACTCATGCAAAAGTCCTTAAGTGTCAGGAGGGGGCAGATTCCAATTGTCCCGGAGGGCAGGAGAAAATAGAAAAGAATAGAATGGCTGAGGCAATTCCAGCCCAGAGAAGGTCCATTCGACCAGTATTACCCTGTTACCAACTGCAAGGGGCACTGGTCCCACAGAATTGAGTATGTAGGAGTTATAAATGTGAAAAAAACCCTTATTTTCTGTGGGATGTTGGAAGAGCGGAACTCCTGAATCAGACACCCATATCAACCCACATTTATGTGTCGGGCATCTGTCAGTCTGAGATAATCTTCCAATCATCTGTGTATAGATTACGAACCCATACATATATGTAAATACATGTAGGTATATGCATACACACAGACACACAGACATATACAGACACACACACAAACTTCAAAGCATCAGAAGCTACCATAGGGTTATTCAGTTTCATGCTTTTTCATAGCTCAAGTGACACTGTCTAAATTGCTAGTTTCTTTCTTGAGTTGAACGCTCAATCCATTATCTTGGTTGCAATGTGGATGAAGGTAGAGGGGGAGAGGTTGGAAACAGGCAGAGTAACTAAGGGGTGATTGGAACATTGTGGGAAAGAGCTACCTAGATCCTGGTCTAAAGCAGGAGACTCTTACACAACTTAGGTAGTAGAGAGAGAATAGCCCAGGATGTTTCTTGCTTCCTGGTGGACTAAGCAGGTGATAATAAACCCTGGCAAAGGAACAGTTTTAGGGGGACAATGGTGACTTTGCTTTTAGACACACCAAGATTGATGCACCCAGGGAACAGCCCCCATGGAAAAATTTAGCAAGCCTGGAGCTGGGCAGTTAGAGATTAAGATCTGGACACCTGCACAAGGTGGATGTACTGCTAGGCAAAGACTCTGCACTGTGAGCCCATAGAGACAGAGCACCGGGGAGGAAGCAGATTGGAGAGCACAGTTAATGTTAGCCTAGAAGACACGTGCCAAGGAGGTTATATTCAAGAAAATCAGAGATGCCTTTAACTTGATTATTAATAAAGTGTCAGAGTCAATCTATCTGCTTCTAGCTAACCAATACTCCTCAATGATGAACATTAAAACTGCCTATAACAAACACAAAATAGGTGGCTTCTTCCTCTTTTGGCCTATTACTAAAATACAGTATTATGTAATAGTCTTCTAGGAATTTAGTGTCAATTAAAATAATATTAAATCAACTTATAGAAGGCTTGCAAGTTATGTTTGCATTGACTTAAAAGTTCTTATTGCAAAACAATAAAATCATCTAGTCAATTTTGTACTATTTCTTGCCAGTCCTGTCATTCTGCCAACGTTACTAAAATTTTCATAGTTTTTAAATTCTCAATAATAGGTCATAATTGCTTAACCAGGAGAACCTAAAACATATTATTTTTCCTTCTAAAAAAGGCAATTAGCCTTGACTTATTTTCACAATTAAATTTGTTCTCTTAAAATTTCACACATGCATGTAGTGCATTCTGATTTAATTTTTTTAAAAAAGAAATTGGTTGGAAGTAAACTTGAAAAATACTAACAATGGTTGTGTGACGGTGGAAATGTGATCGTCATGTCGTTAAGTTCTAGTATTTACTTACATTTCAAGAAATTTCATAGTTAACTTTTTTCCGGTTTTATAACTCACCTGTGGTTTGCATGCAGAACCGGAGGGTAAAGTCCTCCACAGTCCATAGTGCATCAGGGTTTGCAGTCCATTGTCACTATCACTAAGTAATTCAAACAGGTGGGCCAAGGTTAGCTCATAAAATGCGGGTGACTCAATCGTTCCCCAACTTTGTATTTTTGACCACAGTTGAGTAACAAAGAAATGTGGATGTTTCGTTCGTGACTGAAGAGCATCTGGGTTCTATGTTAGCAGGTGACTGTGACAGTCCCACTGTGGGCTGCTGCAGGGTGATGGACAGATGCTTGCCTAGGGACTGGAGACTGACAAGGGGCCATGGACAATAGTTGAGGGTCACGTTACTTCGTGTGCTTCTCCAGGCAGCCTCTAGAGGGCAGAGCCGCTGCCCGGCTCAGCCTGGAAGGGGGCATCTTTCAGGATGACTGCTATGGTTCAAACGCCAGGCACCAGTGCTTTGAAATATCCTCTGTATATTGACTTTTCCCCACGAGTTATGATGCCACATCCCACAGAAAAAGTTTTATTCTCCAGAACCAATCAGTGTTGCTTGATTTGACCAATTCTTTACATATCCTTTCAAAACCTGTGTACATGTGTTACGTGTAATTGTATAAAGTAATTCATGGGACATATATGCCATCAACCCCATCCGCTTACTTGTGACTAAAGCTACAGTGTTCCTCCTGATGCTGCTCAGATAGGAATACAGACTTCTCCCCCTGCCTTAGTTCCTGTGTAGGAAATTCATCTAGAAACCATTGCTCAGATGAGCAAGCAAGCACAGCTTTTGCAAATATCCCATGATTGACCCAAGTAGGGACACACACACACACACACACACACACACACACACACACACGTTCTTAACAGTTCACACAATCTTATTCAGGTAACTGGTCCAACTTCAAATATTTTCCCTCTGTCTCTCGGATTGATTTGATATTGGGGAAGGTTTTCAAA
The DNA here is from genome assembly GCA_004026605.1 of Ondatra zibethicus. Lineage (NCBI taxonomy): Eukaryota > Metazoa > Chordata > Mammalia > Rodentia > Cricetidae > Ondatra > Ondatra zibethicus. Next base: position 254,126 of record PVIU01000745.1, read on the forward strand.
GAGCCCCATAGAACCAGGGGAGTATAGCACACATGGGTGAGTACTATCATCTTGGGTCCTGTCCTGGATCCCGTGTCTTCTGCAGTATTACTGACAGGTTAAACCATGTATGCTGGACTTTGTCATGACACTCACAATGAGATGCCGCCATTTGTCCTTGCCCACTCTCCAGCTCAAGCCCAAATTACTCACTGCTACCTTGGCACCTTTGCTCCTTCCAGGGACACACACCAAGGTCTGGACACAGGCGTTCTGCTCATATGTGAGGAGTCAGGGTGTTTCAGGTTCATCTGCTTAGTTTTCCTTCTGTTGGTTCCTATGACCCCACAAGGAGCAGTTTAAGGGAATAAAGGTTTGTTTGAATTGCAGATTGAGAGACCAGAGTCCACCATGGTGGGGAAGTCACCATGATGGGAGAGTGGTACCCAGCTGCGGCAGCTGAAGTATAAGGTGGCTGGGTATACGACCTCAGCACTCAGGAGCAAAGGTCTGGAGTAGAAATAGGACTGAGCTACACACCTCAAGGCCCAGGCCTCTGTGACTCACTTCCTCCAGCTAGACTCTACCTCCTGAAGGTTCCACAGCCTCCACAAACTGTGTCACCACCCGAGGACCAAGTGTAGAAGCACAGGAGCCTGTGAGGGAAATTCTATATTTAAACTGTGAAAGGTGAAGCGAATAACTAGCTCCGTGCTGCCCTCATGTTTGTGGAGATACGTCCTGAACTCTTCTGTCTGAAAACTGGAACTGGTGTATATTGCCAAAGGCAAATCTCCCTTTCTTACTCTCTCTTCTCTTCTTCCTACCCCTGTTGAGCAAGAAATCCCATCTCTATCTTTTCTGCATGCTGGGGCTCCCTTACAACATTGCCTTGCCTCCTCCGCCACAGGCACAACAAGAGCCTCCTCTAGTAAGGTTGCTCGCTTCCCCTAAACCTCCCCAAAGAGGTCCAAATAAGAGAATGGGGAGGGGAGAGAAGCTGCCAACCAAGAAGGCCAAGAGAGTAAAGGGTTAAAATGTCTGAGTGTATGGGAGATATTCTCCATCTTTAATTGGAGCTTTAAAGAAAAATGCAGGAGGTAGTTCATTGGTCAAACATGGTTCTGCTTAGCAGCTGCACCACACACAAGTGGAAAATAATTTTTCTCCAACATTGCAAAATAAAACCAATAGAACAAAATATAGCTTGGTCATACTGTGCTCAGCCTTCACATAGAGCCCCTTTTGTTATCAAACCCAGTGTCTGTGTTTTTCTTCAGGGATCCATTGGTTATAAGGCCCAGAAAGAGGGTGACAATATGGACCATTTCCCCAAAAAGCAGATCCTTCCTGGTAGTGGCTGCTCCTTTGGACTGGAGAAGGGAAGTGGGTGCAGTGTCATAGCCACTGTTTGGTCCAGGGGGGTCACGTAAAGATGGGGACAGACCACCAAAGTCTAATAAACCAGAAGCAAACTTTATTCCAGAAACTAGAATCCAGGAAAAATAAAAAATAAAATAAAAAAAATCTCCATGGGGTACAAAAAACTTATCAGCTAGCTGAGACCACAGCCAGAGATGGATTTTGTAAGGCTGTGGCAAAGGCCGGTTTCTGAACCCATCTTTTTATAGTAGGGGCACCAAGCATTAGGTCTGAACAAAGGAATTTTTACAATCTCGAGGTGAAACTCAGATACAGATTGCCTTACTTTGCAATCTCCATTAACAGTTTTTCAGTTAAACCAGTGTTTGTACTTAATCTATTGTCTTTCCTGGCATTTCCCGGTGGTGTTTACTGAAGCCCTGTGCTCTCCCCTCTGATGCTGCCAGTTTCACACAGCAGGGAAAATGCATATATCTGTCTCCTAAAAGTTAACTCAGCTCATATCTGTCTTTAATCAAGGATGGCCAAGGGTGTTAGGCACTCAGTTTGCAGAGAGGTGTTTCGGCCTTGTAAACAGAAGCTATGGGTCGTAAAGCAGAGTAATCTACTGTTAATAGTTAATCCTCAAGCTGCTGAGAAGGCTACTGACAGTCTGCTCTCATTCTCCTAGGCTTACAACTTTATATTTCTTTATTTTTACATTTTTATTTTTGGAATCTACATTTCTATATTCTTATTCTTGGACCCTGCAGCCACCACCGTCTCAAAAGGCTTCTGCCTTTTCAGGGATCTCCTCACCATGGAGTCGTGGTTGGCCCCTGGTGGTCCAGAAGAGCTGGCTCAGGCACTGTCTTTCCAGACATATGCAGATGGTTCTATGAGGCACAATAGGAGGCTGACTGCCGCTGGGATTTATGGCAACTTCTGAGCTGTGAGTCAATATTTTCTTTAAAAGATGAAGGATAGGCACTACTTAAATAGTGCTCACACTGCACTGGGTGTTAGAACTGACCTAGGCGGAACTTGAAGATTCCCCTGGCATACACACAGGACAGGTGTGAATGCTATGCGGTGCTGAACAGTTTGATGTCAACATGACACAACCTAAATCATAGAGGAGGGAACCTCAATCAAGAAAATGCCCCCATAAGATTGGGTTGTAGGGGCTAGGTGGCGGTGGCTCACGCCTTTAATCCCAGCACTTGGGAGGCAGAGGCAGGTGAATGCCTGTGAGTTCGAGGCCAGCCTGGTCTACAAGAGCTAGATCCAGGACAGCTAGGACTGTTACACAGGAAAACCCTGTTTCGAAAAACAAAAAACAAAAAGAAAACAACAAAAAAATCAGGTTGTTGGTAGGCTTGTAAGGCATTTTCTTAACTACTGATTGGTGTGGGAGGGCCCAGCCTGTTGTAGGTGGTGCCATCCCTGGGCTGAACAACCCATGGGAGGCAAGTCAGTAAGCAGCATTTCTCTATGGCCTCTGCATCAGCTCCTGCCAGTTAGCTCTCAAAACTGGGACAAAGGGTTGAGGTACCCATTTAACATATCAAAATGGACCTGGCCACCAGGTTCCCCCAGCATCCTCTGTCCCTACCTGTTATAGGATTTTGCAGGTATACCTACCCTCTACCCTAAACTTCTCCAGCCTAAGACCTGGGGCTACCCTTCCCTATATAATCCAGACATCTGGTTGCCTAGCTCTTTGGTCTACCTCTACCCTTCACTCTCTTGGCCCAGGCCACCTGTCTTGGTTGGCAGCTTCTCTCCCCTCCCCCTTCTCACATCATTGTCACTCTGGGCTCTCCCATAGTCTCTTGGCCCAGACCACTCCCTTTGGTTGGTGGCTCCTCTTCCCTCCCACCTCTCCTCACATGGTCCAGCTCAGTCTTGGCCATGTCCACTCTGGACTCTCCCAGATGCCCCTGCCTCTGGTTATTGTGCTCCCTTTTATCCACGAGAATCTTCCTCCTCCACCACACCAGTCATGTCCTCTAGGTTCCTGCCCTGTTTGAGTTCCTGTCCAGATCTCCTTCGATGATTGAACAGTGATGTGAAAAGTGTCAGCCAAACAAACTCTTTCCTCCCCAACTTGCTTTTTGGTTATGGTGTTTCATCACAACAATAGCAGCCCAAACTATGACATACGCTAATTTATATAAGGGACTGAGTGTAGATGTTGGAGTCTGTAGGAATCCTAGAGACAGTTCTGGAAGGTACAGAGGGTGATTTTGGTTCCCTTATAGATGTTTCATCTGCTCCAATGACTATACAACATCCTTTGGATCTCACTTGCTTGGGGAAGACTCCTGCTGCTCCACACGCCCCTCCCTCTTCTGCATCCATTCCTTGTACTTGTTGCTAACAAGGGCAATAGTTTTAGATGCAATAAGGGATCCTCATGCTTGAGGAATGTGTTCTCACTGCACATGCCAGTGTCCTGTTTCTCTTCTCCAGCCCGGGCTCCCAGTCAGGCTTCGCTGAGAGGACTCTGTCTCAGAGTCCACATTGTACATCTGTCTTCTAGTTTTGCTAAATATAGTTTGTGGACTTTAATTCATTTTCCTTCCTAATTGTTTTTGATCTCCATAAAGTAGCAGGGGGATATCCCAACTTAGTCATGTTGGTCCTGGAAGTCCTAACTAGTGATTTCTAATGTTTTAGCTACTGGCATTAACAAATAACTTGCTACTCAGCCTAACTGCAGTTTGTTGTTAGAGTTGGGGGAGCCATCAGACTGCGGACACAGGTTAGTGCTTGTCTCTCAAGCTTATGGACCTGGTTTGACTCCTGGAGCCTATGGAGAAAAGCTGAGTATGGTGGCTCCTGCTTGTGATCCCAGTCCTGGGGAAGTGGAGACAGGCAGATCCCTGGAGCCTGCTGCCTAATTAGCCTGGCCTGATTGGCAAGGTCCAGGTCAGTGAGAGATTCTGTCATTAAAAAAAAAAAGCTGGGTGGTACCCTTGCTTCTACACCCATATGAGCAACCCCCCCATAGGTGTGCACCCCTCTCACACACACACATCAAGACTTCTGAGGTGACAATGTGTTAGTCACTTTTCTGCTGCTGGGATAGGACACCATGACCAAGGCAGCCTATAGAAGGAGGGTTTATTTGGGTTTATGTGGAGGCCGAAAGATGCAGGTCATTTCCACCTTTTCTGATGGTCAGAGAGTTTGGAGATTGACAAGCATAGTTGCACGTCCCAACTCAGGATGTGATTGCTTGGTTCTTTTGAAATTAAGATAGCTCTGTGCCATCCTGACAGGTGGTCAGGATATGCAAATGTGCTTCTGCTCCTTCTTTGGTAACTATGAGGTCACCTGGGGAAGGGCGGTCTTCAGCACACCTGATCTAGAGCACCTTTGCTATCTAGACAACAGATGCTAATGACTTGATTTCTCAGAGTGATAAAGCGATTGACTGTGTGAGTTATTCTTTGTATCATGTTAATAAAGTCTTTTGTTACCTTCTCTCCCCCCCCCCCCCCCCGTTTATGTTGGATATAAAAGCTGTGGAAAAATAACAATGGGTAGATTTCAGGTTTTAAGTAGTTACTGGAATGCCCTCCCAGTATTATTGTATGTTTTTTGTCTTGTTATTTCATGCGTCTTCATAGAGTCTGTTACAACAGGGAAGTATAGCAACAAACAGCAGGCATGGTGGCAAGTGGAGGAAGCTGAGAGCTCACATGCTTTTTAGGAACTAGACAATAGAGATAATTAACAGGAAGTGGGTCAAGATTATGAACACTCAAAGCCCGCCCCCAATGATAAGGTCACTTCTCCTAACTTCCCCAAACAGCATCAAATAGCCTGTGGGAAGCATTCTCACTGAAGCCACTGCAGACAGCAATTTCTCTAAAAATAAGGATTTTTTTATTGCCTTGTTAATGTTTGTGGTGGTTTGAATAAAAATGCCCTGCATAGGCCCATAGGGAGTGGCACCATTAGGAGATGTGGCCTAATAAGGAGTACGTGTGATCTTGTTTGAGGAAGTGTGTCACTGCGGGATGGGCTTTGAGGTTTCAGAAGCTCAAGCCAGGCCTAGGGACTCACTGTCTCTTCCTGCTGCCTGTGGATCCAGATGTAGAAGTCTCAGCTTCCTGCAAGCAGCCACACTTTCTACCATGACAATAATGGACTAACACATCTGAACTGTAAGCCAGCCCCAGTTAAATGTTTTCCTTTATGAGTTACTGTGGTGTGACTCAATGGGCCACACAACAGCTCCATGACAAGATTCTTTTTTGTTTTTATTGTTGTTTATCTTTGTTTTTGTTTGGCTTGGTTTTGGTTTTTCTCTTGAATTTGGTTTTGATGGGGGGGGGATGTTCCAAGGGAAGAGGGCAAATTTAAGAAGACGGAGAGGTAAGTGGGATCAGAATGCGTGAAGTGAAATCCACAAAGAATCAATAAAAGTAAATAAATAAATAAATTTAAAAATAAAGTTTTATGGTGAAAAAGAAAAGAGTTGTTGTGGTTGTGTGGTCATATGTCCCATCACAGCTGTGAAACCCTAATTACGACAATGTTTATATCCCATAATTCTTTTCATTCCTATTGTTTGGCTGAACTTCTTGAACATTTAATATTGCTGGTGATGATTTCTTTCATTGTCTTTAGTCTGTAAGAATACCCTGTCTGAAGAAAGATATTCTTTCTAGCTTGCTAATATTTTCATTATAAAGTGAATGTCCTGGGATTTCACCATTAAATCTCCTATTATATATTAAAAGCATTATTAGCTTTAGGGCTGACCTAGTTTATATTTTAATTACATTTTGTTAGTTAATTAATTAATCAATCAATTTTGTGTGCTTGTGTATGTGTGTGGTTATGTACATACACAGGGTATGCATGATGGATATCAGGGGACAGCTTACAGGAGAAGATTCTTTCCTTCTACTATATGAGTCTTGGAGATCATCTTCGGGTCATTGGGCTTGGTTGGTGACAGGTCTTTTTCTGTGAGCCATCTTGAGGCCCCTGACCAGTCCATACTAAAATCAGGGGCAGTGAATACCTGGGCTGTATTCTGGCTCCTGCCCCTTCCTCCCCATGTCAGATCACTAATTCATCCCAGCACTGGACCCTCACAGGAATTTGGGTGTGAGATAAATATCTGTCGCCATTCTTGTTTCAAATGATCCCCGTGTATCCTTGGCTGACATAGGGGATAGCCATGAGAGTGTGTGGGAATCCCCAGGGCAGCAATTCTCATGAAAAGAGAAATACATGCTAAACTTCAGAGTGAGGTAGCCGAGCCATGCCATTGTAAAGACCATTGCTTATCTCTGTCTAATACTGGGACCTCTATGCCTAGGAGTTTCTAGAGAGCCCTCCTGTCCTTTCCTTTCTGCCTCAGTCCCTTTGTATGTGTATGTGTGTGTGTGCATGTGTGTGTGTGTGCACAGGAGCGTGCTCATGAATGTGTGCATGTCAGTATGTGCACATGTGTGAGTGTAGTTGGTACAGGCATGTGTGTGTATGTATGTGTGTGTGTCTGTGTGTGTGTGTGTGTGATACTTGAGACTTAGTGCAGGACCTTGTGCATACCAGGCAAATATCTATCCAGAGATATATTTTCAGTGTCTTCATCCCCAGTCCTGATGCCCTGCTTCACATGGCAGGCTATTCTCTCTGCAGTCCTGAATGCTCTCCCCTTGATTTGCACACACAATTTGTTACCTAGAAACTGCCAAGCCTGAGACCAGCTGATCAAGTTCCATCTTTCTTGTTATTCTTGGCAAAATGACAAGAGATAGATTAAGAAAGACCTTTACCTCTGAAGAGAAAATAGACGCATGTTCTTCCAGTGATAGGCTTTATGGATGGACTTAGGAATCGGAACAGATATCTATTTGAATGTTTTATTTTGGGAAGTACTCACTGATTAATTACTGTAATTCAGGTCTGGAAATAACCCACAAGGTCTCTTGATCATCTTTACTTTCCATGTAAGATGACTCTTCTAGATGAACATATGAGCTCATGGGCAACAAAGGCCATGAAAGAAAACTGGGCAGGAGAATAGAACCTCTAGTCTGGGTGAAGAAGAATTAACACTCCACTAGGGTTGGGTCTATTACCCAGGCAAGGGATCTCTGGAAGCAAGCTCATCTTAAGCCACACTAAAAATAGGCAGAATAATTTTTCTTTTAATGAGTATGTTGGTTTGAAAGAAAATGGCTCCCAAAAGGAGTGGCACTATTAGGAGGTGTGGCCTTGTTGGAGGAAGTGCGTCACTGTGGGGTGGGCTTTGTGGTCTCTTTTGCTCAAGCTTCCTTCAGTGTGACTTTCAGTTGACTTCCTGTTGCCTACAAGATGTAGCCCTCTCAGCTATTTCTCCACCACCACATCTGCCTGCTCATTGCAATGCTCCTCCTCATGATGATAGTGGACTGACCCTCTTAAACTGTGAGCCACCCCTATCAAATGTTTTCTTTATAAGAGTTGCTGTGGTCATGGTGTCTCTGCACAGCTATAAAGACATAACTAAGATCATAGGATACTATATTTTTCCTCCCAACATTCCTGATCACACCCTCCCCCCAGAGTCCCCACCGGCCACCAGGAGGTTCAAGGTTTGACTGGGTCGTCTCATTTTTCTGAGGCTTAAGTCAAAGGCACGACTTTTCCTCTTCCTTTTCTCTGCCCTTTTTCCTGATACATTGGGTTTCATTGCTGTGGGAGCACATTCTGCTCCTTAAGCCTTTAATAGACCACCCCACTTGGGCGTGGTCTCTTATACTGTAAAAACAGCAGTAAAAACGTGCGCCTGCTCTCTTGCTTCTGCTGCTAGATTCTGTTCCTTTTTGTGCAGAGAACTGTTATCTAGGACAGAGATTTGTAAGGTTTCCCCTTGTTACGAGCTGGGGGACTTCAGCTCCAGATTCTTTTCCGAGTAATTACTATGAGGACTCTGTGCGGTTCATCCCAGAGAGTGATGAGTAACCAGACCAAGCAAGAGAATTGTCTTTATAATGATTCTTTTTTTTTAAAGGTTTAGTTATTTATTATGTATACAACATTCCTTCCATATACACCTGCACACCAGAAGGGGGCACCAGATCTCATTACAGATGGCTGTGAGCCACCATGTGGTTGCTGGGAATTGAACTCAGAACCTCTGGAAGAGCAGTCAGTGCTCTTAACCACTGAGCCATCTCGCCAGTGCCCTTTATAATGATTCTTTACTAGCAACTTCAATATCCAATACATCAATGGGGTTTACAATCTTAATAGGCATGGGGGATTGATGATGGGTAACACACAAGCAATTCAATATCACAATTATTAATCCTACTAATCCTAATATATAAAACCATTTCATAACCTTAATCTAACTTATCACTTATCTATAAAACACTTCTTAACCTTAATACAACTCATCCATTACCTATAAAACACTTCTTAAACTTAATACAACTTATCCATTGCCTATAAGATATCTCTTAACATTCCATATACTAAACATATGAATTAACACATCTATGCTTTTCTCTTAACATTTCATGCATGCATTAAATAGCATCATACGACCTGGTATTCTTCAGCTTAAAAAGGACTTTTTGAATTTCTTCAGGCTGGACGCCTGACCGCACTGGGGGCTTGATAGTGAGGCTCAACTCTTGACCCCGTAGTAGTCTGCCCTTGGGAGATAAGGCGCTCAATGTCCTGTTCTCAGGCTGGTCTTAGGTGCTGGATCAATTCTTGACCGCATAGTCTGTGGCCTGGTCTCGCATTCTGCCTGTGCTCAGGATGCAGGGCCTTTGGACTCTGCTTTTTGAGTGACAGAGTCTCAGGAGACAAGGCTTTAGTTCTCTGCTTTCGAGATAGCAAAATGTTCTATCTGGTCTCGAGTCAGAAGGTGAAGCTCTGCTCTCCGGATGGCAAAGCATTAAATGTTTAGGCAAGGCATTAAATATTTCTGCTTTTTGGGAGGCAGGCTTGGAAGATCTCTCTCTACGAGGCTTGGTGCCCAGGCCATTGTAAGAAGTGAGATACCTGCCCTGCTTCTGCCCTCTCTTTTTATGCCAGTTTGAAACTGCCCCTCACCCAATTCTTCTGATAGCCAGATGTCCTAGGTTATCAGTATCGACTGGCCACAGAAGGGTGGGGGTCCCTCTCGTGTGGCAAGATTACTTCGTTACCAAGGTTGCTGGGTGCAGCCTCCTCATCTGGCAGGGTCAGATGGGTGTGGCAGCCTTCAGGTGGGCGAATGTTCTCTTAATATTTCACCTTAGTAATTTTCTGCTTCACACTTTTTTTCTTAATTTTCTATTTTCTATATTATACTTATCCTATATACTATAGCTTTCCTACTTCACCTACACTACAGATTCCTCTTTTTCTACTTGTTCAGAGGGATCTGTTTCCATGCTCCCTTAAATAAATAACCCTTTTATTATTCATAATTCTGAACTGGCATGGGATTGTTTTGTGACTTGCGTCATCATTTCATGACTCTCTCCAGCCTTCCTCCCCAAGTGTGGTGGCTTGTTCACCACGTGTCTGACCACACGGCTTTTCCCCCTTTGTTCTTGCATTCTCCCTGCTCCAATTCAGGACTTGCCTGCTGGGTAAGTGTAGTTTTTGAACTCGGATGACACTGTCCTTGAGCTTCTGTTGAGTCAATTCTTAAATTATTTTGTTAGTGAGACTAAGAACCTCAAAAATGGATCCCAATTTCTCCTTCATGGTTTCTACCAACAATGTTGTCTGAGTAAAGATAGCCTCGTGTCAGATCAGTAGGGTGTTGCTAAGAACACCCACAGCACCACCAAAAAGAAAAAAAAGTATCGTTTTTCCTGGTCTACGATGGGAAACGATGATTTTGACTTTATATGCTTCAGACTATTGCGCTATTGCAAAACTTTCAGTTCAGCCCAGATGGCTCAGCTGGGAAAGCACTGGCCGTGCAAGCCTGAGTTCGATCCCTAGAACCCACACAAAAATCCAGTGTGATAGGACACGATGGCAACCCCAGCCCTCCTACAAGAAAGGAGGCAAAGGAAGGAGGCATGAGGGTTAGTTAGCCTGCAGGAGGCAGTGAGCATTAGCCACCGTGACAGAGACCCTGAGGCAACAATCTAAAGTTGCCCTTGTAGGAAGGTACTGTTAGAATCCAGCCTCTACTGAGGCCTCTTCTCACAGATGTGGACAGGAGCATGCTGGGAAGATGGTACAGCTAGAGACTTGCTGGTACCATGACATCTTACCTGGGAAGCAAGCTTGTATCAAAGGGGTACCACAACTTGGTCCATGCCCACTTTCCTACTTTCTGTCTGGGAAGCAGAGAACCTGGCTACAGGTTCCTCCTGTTAAATCTTCCTATCCTCAGGTAGCTAGAAGAGACTTCCACTTCTGCCACAAGGGCCTTGGTTTACTTTAGAGACCCCATCAGCCCCCCACCCAGTCTCTGATGGGCCTGAGCCCATCAGCGCCCCCACCAGGATGATGCCCTCTGTCCATCTGTCCAGGGCACCAATAACTCTTCTAAGCAACCCTTTAGTCCCCAGTAATCCATGTCAGTGTCCCCCAAGCCACCTGACACACCCAAACTCTAACACTTGCCCTGATGCATCTGCCATAACATGTGCATGCACACACACACAAAATAAAAATACATACTACATACATGTCAATTGTATTGCCATGAAAGTGAAACTGAAGAAAGCTGAGTGCTTGGTATACATTGCTAGGCAACACAAGAGTTTTCTGTTATTTGGAACAACTTTTCAAGTGTTTTAGAGGCTAATAAAGTCCAACAAAACTCTGCTTGCAAGTTCTAACAGGGTCAAATGTCTGTATTCATAACTCATTCATTTTGCCACAATGGAATATAGATTGTTCAGGTTCAGGAGAACCTGCTGAGCTATGCCTGGTGCTGTATCTGTCCTCATCCCACACCTCGGTGGTGACATACGTGCTATCATATGCTGAGTGTGTCTAGGACCTGTCAACCACACATCCTTTCTGTCGGAGTATCTCCAGGTTCGGCGTGTTTACAGCATGCAGAAAAGACATCGGATGTGTGACGGTGAACAGATGATGCTACAACTAATTCTTTGAGAAATTTAGTATACGTCTCATAATTTTTAGAGTCAAATGCCTTTCTTCCGGAAGCACAGCCATGCTCCCTGTGAAGGTGGATGTGTGACAGGAGACATGGGGTCCCTCTCAGGAGGAGAGCGCGTAAGGAGATGAGTGTCTCGTCGTCCACCACCCACAGGTGTGCAGTTGAGGCAGTTAATCATCTCTCCTCCTCCGGAGCCCAAGAGCCTGACTCTCTGGCTTCTTCCCACCTCCTCTCCCTTTACATGGGTAACCTCTCTCTGACCCTGTTCTCTGCCAGTGTTGCTCAGGAAGCAGAGCAGGACCAGGGCTACTCATCACCTGACTGTGAGGAAATTCCAGGCTGTGAAGCGGCTGACTGAGGTAAATGACAGGTTGAGTATCCCATTACTGTGTTTAACAACAGTCCTGAGCATAAAATATTCTTTCAGGCATGCTTGGCCTGCACTGTTGCTGCCAGTCCAAAAGCCGATTTATAGATTATTTTGATTTTATTACTCAGTATGAACCGTGTCTTGTATCCTTAGATGTCTAGGGACCTGCGGTCTTTGATCTCTCCTCCTAGGTCTTTCCCTTCAGCCTTATAAATTGACTGGTGGTCAGAGGCGTGATCCAGTGGAGAGGTCATTTCATTTTCTCTGTCTGTTCCCCCTCGTTTCCTCCCTCTTTCTCCCCCTCCCTCCCTCCTTCACTGTCGCTTTCTCTCTCTCCCTGTCTCTCTCTAATTCACATACTACGAATACTTCTCTAGGAGTTGAGACTGGAGCAAAAGACCCTCGTTGGGGAGCTAGGCTTACCCATTTACTAACAGCAAATGTCTTTTAAGTCTTGACACGCCTGTTTTTTCATTGACAAAATGGAGGAGCCTCTGCTTTTATTATGGTCACTGTGACGGTCAAATAGTGTAATGAAGGCGGAAGCCTAGGGCGCCTCACATTCCGCCCCCGGAACTGTGATTCCTCAGAAACAGACAACTTTTAAAAAAGGGGAAATTTGGCAGAGAAATTAAATGCAGCCCAGGCATAGGAGAATTAAAATGACCAGAGCTCATGAGCCTGAGTGAGCATTAGAATTAGGAGGAAGGGGAAAAGTGAAAAACAAAAATAACTCAAAACCATATTTGTGTGTGTGCCTGTGTGTATTCATGTGTGTACAAGCATGCATGAGGTATGTGTATGTGTTTTTTTAGGGGGACTGTAGATCAGAGGACGATATCAGATGTCTTCCTTAACCATTCTTTAACTTGCTTTTTTAAAACCTAGTTTTTGGGTATTTTATGTGTATGAGTGTTTTGCCCACATGTATGTATGCATACTACATGTGTGCCTAGTGCCTGAGGAAATCAGAAGAGAGTATTGGATTCCCTGAAACCGGAGTTACTGATGGTTGCTTCATCTTATTTTTGTGTGACAGAGTCTATCACTGAATCTGAAGTCCAGGAATTTGGCTAGGCGAGCTGGCCCGCTGGCCCCCTCTCTACTTCTCTGGCACTGAGATGATAGGCATGCCTGTCTTTTATGTAGGTTCTGGGGATCTGAATGCAGGTCGTTGAACTTGTAAGGTAAGCACTTTATTGAGCCGTGTCCCCAACCTTGAAAGCCACATTTTTATGCAAGAGTCATTAGTATAGACTTCTGTTGTATATATAGTACATAGAAAATGCACTCATTAAATGCTACTAATTGTTCACTTGAAAAATCAAGCGAGTGTCTTGCAATTAGCTGGGTGTCTTGCAGCTTTACTCATGACACCTGGAAGTCTCACACAGTTGAGTCTCTTGAGCAACCTGCTTTTGCAGCTACTGGCACAGCTCCTGAGCAGGGTCTGCATAAAACCAGAGAAGTAAGCTTATGGCCTATATGATCGTTTCCTATAAGAGTAAAATTCCCTGTTTCATCATCTCCATCTCTTCTGAGCCTGACATCTTATACTTAGATTTCCATATACTGAAAATACAAACATCAGGGTAAAGATACTTTAGGTAAGTTGTACCTGTGATGGCTGTTGTTGGTTGTCAAGGTGACTACATCCGTAATGAACTACGATCCAGAAAAGGAGGGCACAACTGTGAGACATTTTTTTGCTTGGTTTGAAGTGTGTGAATCCCCTTCTGGTCCAGACCTTCGAGGTAAGAAGACACAAGTCTTTAATTTGGATCTTGAGGCTGGAAGACACACCTTTAATATGGGCCACACTTTCTGCAAGAAGTTTATATAGGAAGCTTTTGCTTTTTGCCTGCTGTTCTTACCTTCCTTCACTGCCTTAGAGCCTACTTCTTCAAAGTTCCAGGGTCTACTGAACATCCAGCCTTATGAACTAAGCAATTTCTAGATTCTTGAACTTTTTGTTCATAGACAACTGTTGTTGAGTTAGTTGTGCAATAGCCTGTAAATGATTCTAATAAATCCCCTTTGTATAATATATATAGGGCATATATATAATATATAGGACAATTATATGTATAATTAAATAAAATATATATAATAACAATTAGGACATTGTTATCAGTGTCCAGGAAGGCTGGAATGCTAGGCAAAGGCTAGGAGGGGATTCAGGCGATGGGGCTGAATATGTGTATTATATATATTATACATATGGTATTTATTAGAGCACCTTCATACTTATGTATGAATAGAGTTATAGACAGAGAGGGAGGGAAAAAGAGAGGTTCATTCTATAAGTACTGCTACTCTAGGGAATCTTGACTAATAAGTATCCATCATTTATTCTTTACTGTAAAATACATTATGAACACAGGGAGGTGCAGCTTTAATACCTTATTAAACAAGCAGTTTTTAAATTCTATTTTTTATAAACTTTGTGGTGGTTTAAATAATTATGGCTCCTATAACACTCATGTGTTTGAATGCTTTGCCCACAGGAAGTGGCACTATTAGGAAATATGACCTTGTGGAAGTATGTGTGGCCTTGTTGGAGAAAGTGTGTCACTGTAGAGGCGGGCTTTAATATCTTGCATATGCTCAAGCTACACCCAGTGTGATACAGTCTCTCTTCTGCTGCCACAGATAAAGATGTAGAATCCTCAGCTCCTTCTCCAGCACCATGTCTGTCTGCGTGCTGCCATGTCCTGCTACAATGATAATGGACTTAACCCCAAAACTGTAGTCAAGCCACAATGAAATGCTTTCCTTTATATGAAATGCCAGAGTCATGGTGTCTCTTCACAGCAATAAAAACCCAAACTAAGTCAAATGTTATTTTTATTATTTTGTTTCCAGAACAAGGTTTATCATACAAAAAATTTATCCAAATCTAAAATATCCTAGAGATCTGTTATTGCTTCCTTAGTTGGTTTATGGCATGTGGTCACCTTTACTCAAGATGGCAAGGAAGTCACATGACATCCAACCTCTCCAGCCCCAGCAAAGAAGGCTGCCAGCCATATGGTTGTCTCCATTCTGAAGTGGGTCATCATCTAAGATGGCAACAAGCTATGTGTTGCTTACAACCTAAAATGGCATCGTGCCACATGGTTCCTTTAAGATTACGTATGTATAGATTTTTAACTATCACCCCCTGTGTTATGAGTTTTAAACTGCCCTTTTTGTTACAGATTGTATAGATTTTAACCATACCCAATAAATTTACAAATATTGAGCTACAGAAAGTTTGCATAATAGTATTAACCACCTTGAGAGAAGTTTTACAGCTCAATGTGGTAGTTCAAATGTAATCGGCCCCCATAACGCCACAGAGTGGCGTTCTTACGAGGTGTGACTTTGTTGGAGTGGGTATGGTCTTGTGGGAGGAAATGTGTCACTGTGGGGGTGGGTGATCTTTGAGGTTTCCTATGTTCAGAATATCACCCAATGTCTCAGTTGACTTCCTGTTGCCTTCAGATCAAGATGTAGTCAGCATCATGTCTGTCTGCATGCTACCATGCTCCCACCATCGTGATAATGGACTGAACCTCTGAAACTGTAAGCAAGCCACTTCAATTAATTATTTTCTTTATAAGAGTTAATGTGGTCATATGTCTCTTCATAGCAATAGAAACCCTAAGATACTTAGCAAAAGAAGCTTTAGACAGTTAAATAAAATCAATATTTTGGTTTTTTTATTTTTTATTTTGAAGAGGGCTCTTTTGTTCTGCTGTCTTCGACATGTCACAAGGTTAGGTGGATCTTCTGACATAGGAAATAGAAGAAACATTTAAATAAGCATGATTAGGTCTAGAGAAAGGAAAGCCATAACCCAACTCCAGAGCCAGTTTTTCAATAAGTAGAACATCATAAAACAACTTTAATATTATCCACATCCAAAAGACATTTGAATCCCTGCTAAACTTAATCCAGTGACTGGAAAGCTCAGAGGTAAGGTTTTCTGAGCCCTGGCCATCAAAGCAGCCATGAGAAGCAGTGGTGGCAGCGGCTAGCAGTCAGCGGTGGCAGAGACAGCAAAAACCAAACCATCAAACATAGAACAGAGAAAGTACAAGATACAGAGACAGCAAAATTGAAACCAAAGGCAAGACAAACAAAACACAAAACCAGACAGAGAACCTCAGGTGAGAGGCATGACATCTCATTTTTACCCTTGACAGGAGAGAAGTGGGTCCCTTGACAGGAGAGAATTTTACCCTCAACAGGAGAGAATTTGGGTAGGTGTTCTGATCTCATTGGGGCCTCCAGAAAAATATTAATTCTACTGAGAGAATAAGACAATTTTTAAGCCACATTTGAAACAAGCTTTATTAACTACTGGCCAGGTCCATACCCAGGATTTCCATAGTACAGTGCCAAATTGTGTTAGTCAGGGGTTTATAAAGACCAAATCCACAAGGCTATGTGCTTCCCACTTTCGTCCAATCAGGGACAGCATACATTCTGAAGTACCTCCTGCCTGTGTATCTCCCACCTATGTGCGATCAAGCACATCCTGTGCATCGGGGCAACCAAGCTTGTTTAAAGGAGCAAAAACATGTGGTTTGTTATCTCACATGAACAATAGCCCTCAGAATTCCAGAAAATTATTTGTCCTTGGGTAAATAGGGTTTACAGGTCAGAGGCATTTTGTTTTCTAGATCTCTTATGCACAGTAATTTAAGCTTAAAACATAATGTTAGCCATACTGCTCCAACAGTGGAAAAGTCCCACATTGTCCATTGCAGTAGGTAAAAAACATGTGTTGCAAACAAGAAGAATTGAATTTTTAGCTTTACTTATATCTCATTAAAATTGAATTCAGCAGGATATAAGATTAACTCAAAAAAATCAGTAGCCCTCCTTTACACAGATGATAAATGGGCTGAGAAAGAAATCAGAGAACCATCACCCTTCACAATAGCCACAAATAACATAAAATATCTCAGATAATTCTAACCAAACAAGTGGAAGACCTGTATGACAAGAACTTTAAATCTCTGAAGAAAGAAATTAAAGAAGATACCAGAAAATAGATCTCCCATGCTCTTGAGTAGATAGAATTAACATAGTAAACGTGGCAATCTTACCAAAAGCAATCTACAGATTCAATGCAATGACCATCAAAATCCCAGCAAAATTCTTCAAAGACCTCAAAAGAACAATACTCAACTTCATGTGGAAAACCAAAAAACCCAGGATAGCCAAAACAATCCTGTATAATAAAGGAACTTCTGGAGGCATCACAATCCCTGACTTCAAACTCTACAACAGAACTACAGTGATGAAAACAGCCTGGTATTGGCATAAATTCAGGCAAGAGGACTGAATTGAAGACCCAGATATCAATCCACAGACCTACGAATACCTTATTTTTGACAAAGAAGCTAAAAATATCAAATGGAAAAAAGAAAGCACACTTGACAAATGGTGCTGGCATAACTGGATATCAACTTGTAGAAGAATGAAAATAGATCCATATCTATCACCATACACAAAAATCAAGTCCAAATGGATCAAAGACCTAAACATAAAGCCAGCCACACTGAACCTTATAGAAGAGAAAGTGGGAAGTACACTTGAACACGTTGGCACAGGAAACCACTTCCTAAATATAACCCCAGTAGCACAGACACTGAGAGAAACAATCAATAAATGGGACCTCCTGAAACTGAAAAGCTTCTGTGAAGCAAAGGACATGGTCAACAAGACAAAACGACAGCCTACAGAATGGGAAAAGATCTTCACCAACCCCACATTGGATAGAGGTCTGATCTGCAAAATATATATATAAAAAAAAAACTCAAGAAATTGGCCATCAAAAGGATAAATAATCCAATAAAAAATGGGGTACAGATATAAACAGAGAACTCTCAATAGATGAATCTAAAATGGCTGAAAGACACTTCAGGAAATGCTCAATATCCTTAGTCATCAGAGAAATGCAAATCAAAACAGCTCTGAGATTCTATCTTACACCTGTAAAATGGCCAAGATAAAAATACTGATGACAACTTATGCTGGAAAGGTTGTGGGGTAAAAGGAACACTCCTGCATCGCTGGTGGGAATGCAATCTGGTATAGCTGCTTTGGATTTCAGTATGTCGATTTCTCAAAAAATTAGGAAACAACCTTCCTCAAGACCCAACAATACAACTTTTGGCTATATCCAAAGGATGCTCAATCATACCTCAAGGACATGTGCTCAACTATGTTCATAGCAGCATTATTTGTCATATTAAGAACCTGGAAACAACCTAAATGCCCCTCTACTAAAGAATGGATAAGGAAAATGAGGCACATTTACACAATGGAGTACTACACAGCAGAAAAAAATGATATCTTGAAATTTGTAGACAAATGGATGAAGCTAGAAAACATCATATTGAGTGAGGTAACCCACACCCAGAAAGACAAATATCATATGTAATCACTCATAAGTGGCTCTTAGACATAAAGCAAAGAAAAACCAGCCTACAATCAACAATCCCAGAGAACCTAGACAACAATGGAGGACCCTAAGAGAGACTTACATAGATCTAATCTACATGGGAAGTAGAAAAAGACAAGATCTCCTGAGTAAATTGGGAGCATGGGACCTTGGGAGAGGGTTGAAGGGGAGGGGAGAGGCAGGGAGCAGAGCAGAGAAAATGTAGAGCTCAATAAAAATCAATAAAAAAAAAACAGGACAAATGATTTGAAGAGCTCACACTGTGAATTAAATAATGGAAATGCGGGTCATCACTTTCCATTGGTTTGGATATTTATATATTTTTCTATACATCTTCTTGAGGGACTACTGAAGACTGATGAAATGAGCCATACTGTTAACATATTGTGTACCTGATTGAGATAATTCATTTTTCAATGCTCAGTGTGACTCCTTTAGCAAGCTGCATAAAAATTATGTTTTGGCTATTTCCAAATTAACCTAAATCATAACTGTATGCTTTATTTAAACTAAATTCTATTGATATATGTCTCCTGACAAAACATGTCAGCTAATTAAAAAGTGCATTTATAATATATCTTGCCTGGTATGTGTGACATGCAATTTAGTGTGCTACTTGTAAAATAAACATTCAAAATATGAATCAAGACATTAACGACTTTGGAGTAGAGATGAGCTTTTCTTTTTTTTTTTTTTACATTGTTTTATTTTTTTCCATTCAAAAACATAATTAAAGAAATAACATTTTTTCCTTTCTTCCCCTTCTCCCGGTCCCCTCCCGCTACCCCCC